>ML790160.1:108918-154432 GCA_009831015.1 Picea engelmannii | reverse complement strand
TAACTTTTTGAGTATTTATATATGTGTTATATTCTCTTTTCCTTCATTTTTCAAAAAGCGCGTTCCTGATGATGGACCACACTAGTTTGGTCCGAAACGTCGAAGAAAATAAAACCTATGCGATGGATCCGGAAGCTCTCTCTAATTTTAATTAATTAAAAAAAACCTATCTAAACTCGACGAAACTCTGTGAAACTTTCTACAATGTCTGGCATGGTCATTTACATCATTCCTAAACAATAGCTACCAAAGGATGAGACCATTAGAACGTCGTTCACCACTTTGGAGGAATTATTGCATGTGTGAGGGAAAAACTCATGGGAAATCAACCAGGCTGAAAAGCTCAGTTGACAACCTGAGGATAAAAAACCCTCGGTGAAAAGAAATCTCCCAATGAAAACATCCCAAGGTACCTGACCTAACTATCATCCATGCAGACTTGTTACATTATTAACCCACGCAAAGGTGCGGAAATTTCGATTACAAAATTTTGTGTTGGAGCATCAAATGCCCAAGTAGAACCAATACTGTCTTCAACATACTTGCATTTGATGATGCATATCTTCATGGCACATGAGTTGACCCCCTAGCTGAATAGGCAGTCAACACTCTGAATTGGTAATAAAAAGTGTTTGACAGATTGCATATATCCCTGTTACCATTCGGTTAATTAAACATGATTTCTGTCTGTTTCAAATTGGCATAAAGATTTGGTTACTTCTGGCATGAACAATTTGCTTTGTTTTGAATTAGTAATTAAAGGTTTGTTTAATAGGTCGAATATATTTCTGTTATCATTTGGATTGATTAAAAATGATTTTGTTTGTAAATAAGACCAGCTACAGAATCGTGAGATTCTGTAGCTAGTCTTAAAATTTAGATTTTTTATTTTACCAATAAAACATTATCTAACTTGTTTATTCTTTTCCACCTGCAGGTACCTATGAATTTCAATATCAAATTGGACATGCTGTAGCAGTTTAGAACTTGTTTTTTGTGATATAATTTTGTTTTAAGTTGTTAGTCATAGGCAGAAATAGAGACTTGGGAGATTGTTCCCAGATTTTTTGTAAACTGTTTTTTGATAATTCCCACAGGGATGTTTTACCCTGTGGCCTTTTTATACTCATTAATTTTTGTATTGAACCCATCACTGTTGGGAAAACAAGACTATGGATTTATGATGATACAGACTCGAATGGAAGTGGATCTTTTGTAACAGATTTAGCTTTCAATCTATCATACTTTCGTTCAATTTTTGTGCATTATAATTTGTGACTAAGTCATTGACTACTTTAGATATCAAGACTTATTATAGGTTAATGCGTTGTGTTTTAAATTCTATCCATGTCTTATGTATCTCAGTTTTAGTATAGCAATTACTCTGTTTCAATTTAATGAATAAAGGTTTATCTTCTTCGTTAATTGAATTGTTCTGTACAAATCTTTTCACAGGGATTTATCTAACTGCGATGATTTGTAAATTATAAGATTGTTGTCGTTTTATGTCTTGTTTGTCCTGTCACTCATATTCAAAGAGAATTGTTGCTTCCTGTTTACAAGAAGCTTGTGGAGAATCTGGTGCGGGTTTTCTCCCACCGAACAACTAAATCAACTATTGTACACAGGACAAACCTGAAGCGTTACTTCAGGTCAGTTTGTTATTTGCAATTTAATAGTTAATAAATTCGAGAATTCTCAGTAGTTCAGCTAGATATATAGTTCAGATTTACAACCAGGATTACCATTTTAGTTGCTCACTTAGATAGTTTTTATTTAATTTCTTTCTCATAAAAGATTATAAAAAATAAAAAATAATAGCTTTGTTGTCATAGGACAGTTCACGAATGATTTTCGCATGTTTTTCGATTCAAAATCTGTAATCTATAAATGATGTACATATATAATTAAGAGTTATTTATGTTGATAGCTAAACATTTTATTAAGTAGAATTATGGTTGTATAATATTAGTAAGTAAACTGTATATATTCTTTAGATTTGTGTATAGTTTGCTGCAATTGTTTGTTTTTCTTTTAGATTAGTTCATTTAGTTTAGTTTTCTTTCCTTTTCCTAGGACTTAGATCGGCCAACAGAGCCGCTAAACCCATCAGGGTGGATCATCCCAAACGGCTTGGGTTATTTAGACAACCCCAGACCGGATCCACTCCTCCAGTTGACGAGCATTCATTTTCGCCCGTCAACAAATGACGCTAGAAGGAGGACCTGAAATTTATTAATGGCACGAGGCGGTCGTAAGACTCCTCCACCACCTAACCGCTCACCTATAGTGACAAGAATTCATTCAAACGAAAACATCCCCCCTCAAACAACAACCACATCAAATGACGATCTACGGATCACAGTTGAACCAGCAACCCCAAATCCTACAGGTGGTGACGTACAAGAGATTGTTCGTCAATCTCTCTTAAGAACACATAGTGCCTTCGCCCGTCTGAGGCAACCAAATCAACCTTTGGACCAACCTTTAGATTTCTCTGATATTAGAGAACAACTTGGAGGCACCAACCTCACTTTAAACCCTACAGATCCAATCCTCACTCCTGCTGCAGGAGGATCTTGAATACCACCCTCACCACCTCCATCACCTCCTTCTTCTTCTGGAGAAGACTCTTCTAACGAAGGAAGTTTCCCTTCTCAACCTTCCACACCGCCTACACCAATGGCCAACCAAAATAATCCTGCCAGACCTTGGCTCAACCAAGATGCAGTAGCCGTACCTGGGGCTCAGCATCCCTTACCCAAACATCTGGAGAAGTGGCTTCCCAAGTTTGACCCTGACTCTAAACAGATCGCCGAAGATCACATTAAAAATTTTATGTTATCCATTAGACTCCATAATTTCGAGCACAAAGACGTAGTCTGTAGGTTGTTTCCCTACACTTTCGAGGGTAATGCCTCTACTTGGTACTTTGCCCAACAACCCCATACCATCGTGTCATGGGAGAAGTTTGAATCCTGCTTTCTGGAAAAGTTCAGAGATGATAAGTCCCCGGAAGTCCTATTCATGGAGCTTTCTAGTTTAAAAATGAATCCCAAAGAGAAAATCAAAGACTTTAACCAAAGATTCCTAACACTTAAGAACCGAATCCCTACGGACTCGATGCCTGCTGAGAATCTTATCATAGCATAATACACTAAAGCCTTGCATCAAAGTATAGTCATTTGGGTAAAATGATCTAAGAAAGCCACGTTGTTAGAGGCTTTCGAAGAGGCTAGACAGATTGAAAAAGACATACTTAGTTTAAAAGACACTACTAGCAACGAAACAGAGACTAGTTCATCTTCCAAAAAGAAGATCAAAATCCTCCCTAGACCCGCTCAAAATAAAGCACAACCTGAAAGCTCGGATTTAAAAAACCTAACTAAAGTCATTCAAAAACTGTCAAATCAAGTTATAGATTTGAAAAGGACAGCCGAAGAAGCTTCTTCGAGAAAAGGGCCTTACAAACCTTCATTCAGGAAGCCTTTTCCCACTAACCGACCTAATCCAAATACTGAGGGCCTAAATCTAGAAAGTCTGCAATTCACCCTTCAAACAATTCTAGAAGCCCAGGATAACTTGATGCCTCCTGAGATTCCTGAGGAGGTAGTTGAACAAGAGACAGTTGAAGAAGAGAAATCTTCTCCGAACATTTTTGGACACTTCTCGGATAGCATTTTTCAAGCTAACTTCGAGACTGTCCATCCCTACAATACTAGGAGTAAGATAGCAAACAAACCTTCTTCCGAAAACACTACGACCTTGCCCCCGAAGCAATCTAAACCAGTTGAGACTAAACAGAGTCTTGTAAACCCCAACTTAGATTATGATTTAGTTGAAGATCTAAAAAAGTTAAGGGCTAACATTTATGTTTATGAATTATTAAAATTTTCGTTTCTGCTACAAAAAATGTTGCAAAATATCGCAGAGAATAGCAAAAATGGTAATTCAAGCAGTAACAAGGTTGTTCAGAACAAAGTCCCTCAGAAGACTTCCGCTAAAATTAATCTTGATCCTCACGACAAAGGAAGCCTTCTTGTAAATAATGTAACAAATGTAGATAAATTATCTTTAGAGACTGCGAGTAAAAAGCCACAAGCTTCCACCCTTAGTACTCGCAGAAATGTACCTCATTTTTTGTTAACTTTCGAAATCTTTAATAGAAACGTGCACAATTGTATGGTAGATTCAGGAGCGTCATCCAATGTGATGCCATGGTCTATGTGTCAGAAGATTAACGCTGAAGTTGAACCATCCACTTTAAAAATCATCCAACTTGATCAAACTAGTGTTAAAGTCATAGGCGAATTAAGATTATCGTCTAACCCCAAAGTTCATCAAGTGATTGATATTATTATTGTGGATATTTCAGAAGTGTATGGTATGTTTTAAGCAGGGACTGGTCAGAACAGCTACACGACTATTTCGCGACAGATTGGTCTCACCTGTGGCTGCCCGAGAACGGAAATCCCAACAAAATCAAGGTAAATTGTGAACGCTACCTTAAGTTCACGGTCACAGATTTGAATAATCCCAATGAACCATTTACAGCTTCTGCTGATTCACCCGAAATACAAGGGATGGATACCTTGTTCGGCAATTTCATGGCCGAGACTTCAGCTATCACCAACCCAGAACAACAGTCCGAGATTGTAGCATATGTGTAGCCGACAACTTCTACACAATGGTCTCATGCACCCGATAAAAATCAAATTTGGTCTCTTTACTTTGATGGGTCAAAGTCCAAAGAAGGAGTTGGTGCAAGCTGCGTTATTATTGATCTGGTAGGTAACAAAACCCTGATTGCATGTAGGTTAGAATTTGAATGTACTAATAACACAGCAGAATATGAGGCTTTACTGCAGGGCTTTAAAAAATCTTTATATATGAACATTCAAAATTTGACTGTCTTTGGTGATTCCGAAATCGTGGTTAGACAGGTAAAAGATTCTATCCACTGTTTGTCTCTGCATCTTAAAATCTACCAATCCGAGGTATGGAATTTAATGAATAAGTTTTCTGCTTTCAATATAAATTCTATTCCTAGATTGAATAATTCTGAAGCTGATCTATTAGCTAACATAGCTTCCAAACTCTTTCCTGCAGAAGGCTTGTCTCCGAATGCATTCTCCGTCGAACTGTTGTTTAGGCCATCCGTTCTCGACAACATCACGAATTGGAGAGTCTTCGACGACGATCAGCAGATTATTAGCTTCCTGCATATGGAAGAAACTTTTCAAGGCGCGGTAATTGACAAATGCACTCATGACGACAATTTGCGCGATTTCACGGTAATACCAGATCCGAGATCTCCTGAATCTTCATCGGACATGGTAAATTCTATCCATAAATCTGTAGTTAGATTAGATAAATTTTACGATCTTCAAGATAAATTCAAAAAAACGGTCAACTGTAAAACCAATAGTTCCTCGTTATCGTATGAAAAAGTAAACTTGGGAACTAATGACAATCCACATTGCATTAATTTAGGGGTGGGGTGTTCTGAACAAGAAAAATCTGCATTTATTAAATTGTTTAAGGAATTTAAAAATGTTTTTGCGTGGACGTATGATGACCTTAAAACTTTCAACCCTAACATCATACAACACGTCATTCCTATGAAATCCCAAACCTTACCTTTTCAACAAAAATTAAGAAAAATGCACCCTAAGCTCGAACCGACCGTCAAAAAAGAATTAAATAAACTCCTAAATGCTAAGATAATTTTCCCAATTAGGCACACGCAATGGGTTTCTAACCTTGTCCCTGTCTAGAAGAAAAGTGGGGAAATTTGACTATGCGTTGATTTTCGAAACTTTAATAGAGCGTCTGATAAAGACAACTACCCTGTCCCACCCATGGAACAGATCCTTCAACAGGTATCTAGTTCTGAGAGACTATCCTTATTGGATGGTTTTTCAGGGTACAACCAAGTCCTGATGTCTCTTCCAGACCAACTTAAAACTACCTTCCGCACTCCATGGGGCACCTACGCTTATCGAAAAATGTCCTTTGGACTGATTAATGTCAGTGCCACTTTTCAGAGAGTGATGTCGCTTTCCGAGGATTAATCAATCAATCCGTCATAGTTTACTTAGATGATGTTACTGTATTTTCGAAAAACAAAACTGATCATCTAGCTCATTTAAGAGTCGTTCTACAACGATGTTGTAAATACGACATTTCCTTATATCCTAAAAAATCTATCTTCGTAGTAGAACAAGGTAAACTCTTAGGATTTATTGTGTTAAGCAAAGGGATGATTATCGACCCTGAAAGGACTCAAGTCATCTCGAAACTCCCCCCTCCCTCATCCAAAAAATCTATTCAGTCTTTCTTAGGCTAGATAAACTTCGTCAGGAGATTCGTTCCCAGTTTCTCCGAGATGGTGAGACATTTACAGAATTTAATTAAGAAAGACACGCAATATCATTGGGGACCCTTAGAAAATCAAGCTTTTAATTCAATAAAAAAATCCATAATAGACGCTCCTTCTCTCATGAACCCTGACTTTTCGTAAGACTTCACGCTTTACACATTTGCTTCTAACCATTTCTACTATGCTGTCCTAACTCAAAAGAATGTTGAAAACAATGAAGTACCCATTGCCTTTATGAGCTCTTCTTTCAAAGGTGCGGAACTTAATTACCCAGTGGTAGATCAGCAAGCCTACGTTGTTTTCAAATCAGTCAAACACTTCTGGTCTTATATTTTGAAATCTAGGACGAAAGTTATTATCCCTTACCCAGCCGACAGGAATCTGTTAGTGCAGAAAGAACTAGGCGAAAAAAGAGCGAACTGGGTCACCTCCTTGCACGAATACAACATAGAAATTACCCCAGCTCAGATAGTGAGAGGCCAAGGGTTATGCAAGTTAGTTGTTGATTCAATAGCAAGATAGCAAGAAGAAAACGATAGGTCAAACCTAGGACAGCACAATCAAAATGCAATATGTTGTGCACAAAACTTTGTCAGTCTGTGGTATGACGATATAAAATTTTGTCTTGAACATGGGTCATCCCCTCGTCACCTGGATCCCACTAAAAGAAGAGCGTTAAGATTAAAGTCTACCTCCTTTCATTTGATTAATGGTATTATGTTTCGTCAAAATTTTGATGGCGTACTAATGCGTTGTCTTGACAAAGATGAAGCAGAAAAAGTCTTACTAGAATTGCACGCAAGAGAAGTTGGTGGGCATTTTGGTGGTGACACCACTGCCCATAAAGTTTTGAGAGCCGGTTATTACTGACCCACGCTTTTTAGAGATGTCCATGCCTTGTGTCGCAAGTGTATTATTTGTCAAAAAACATCTGAGCGGATACAGAAACCAGTCTTTCCTTTATAGCTTGTCTCAGTAGACTCCTCTTTTCAGCAGTGGGGCCTTGATATTATAGGTCCAATCAATTTGTCATTCTCACAGCAGCATAAGTTTATCATAACAACCACAGATTATTTCACCAGATGGTCTGAAGCTGCCGCATTAAGAACTGTGAATACCAGTCAGGTAATTGCCTTTCTAAATTCAAATATTATTACTCGTTTTGGTATCCCTGACTGTTTAGTATTTGATAACGCTTCTTACTTTTTGTCTCTTGAGATGAGAGATTTCGCTCTAGAAAAAGGAATTAAATTGAAGTATTCTGCCAGCTACTACCCTCAAGGAAATGGATTGGCAGAATCAACAAATAAGAATCTGATTAAAATCATCAAGAAAACGGTATCTGAAAACCACAAAAACTGGCATAATGCATTGTTAAATGCAATCTGGGATGATAGGGTAACACCAAAGACTACTGTAGGTAACTCTCCCTTCTTTCTCATCTATGGCAGAGAAGCAATTCTGCCACCACACATTCTTCTTCCCTCACTACAGCTATCGCAGAAAATACAAGAAGAAGATTGTCCCCCTTTGGAAAACCGAATTAACGCTTTAATGAAACTAGAAGAGGTAAGAGTCCAAGCTAAACGTAAGTTAGATCAACATCAACTAGTGGTCAAAAGCTGGTATGATGCGAACTCTACCTCTGATAGGAATTTCGAAGTAAGTGACCTTGTCTTGAAATGGGACAAACCGCATGAGGGAAAGGGAGAACACACAAAATTTCAGAACTTATGGCTCGGACCGTTTTTAATTGCTGAGAAATTGGGTCCTAGCTCTTTTCGATTACAAAGTATAGAGGGACATCCAGACACCTATCCGGTGAATGGCCAAGCTCTGAAAAGATATTTCGCTTGATGACAACCCTGTGTATATTATGTAAATATTTTTCTTTTGTTTGCTTTTCTTTTACTGTTTTGGTTTTGGATTTTTCCCTTTTTTCGCTTATCAATTTTTGTTTTTTGAAAATACACATACCTGAATTTTGGAACTGTTCAGACAAAGAAAACAGAAAATTATTTCACTAAAATGACTGCTGAAAAATTGTATAAACATCAATTATATACTTCTGAAATTTACACCCATGTTGGAAAAGACTATTGTTTGAAAGAAGTTAACTGATTTCGATCTGTGAATAAACCCTGTCATGATCATCTATTATCTTCTTACATTGTCCCTGTTCTTTAAGGGAATGACTTAGAAGATGTCTCCCTGCCTTAGAATGTCAATTTTGTAAATAAACTATCTCTGGATCTTAATGAAGGATGTTCTTTTGGCAGAGATAACTACTTCTACCAGTGTGTCGCAATTGTTGACAGCCATTTCGCATTTTTATCCTATCCTTATAAGCTGCCTACACAAGTGTTTTGGAACCATTGATTCTCATCGCAATCTTTTGAATAAAACAACACTATTATTTTGCGCATTTGCACACCTACCTTTTGTTCTCGTTTTCACGACTGCAAGCATGAAAACTTTGAGTTCGAAGTCATGTCGATCGTCACTGGATTATTATGGTTACCCTTGTCTATGTGTTCATTGCATAGTAACACAGTTGGCAAGACACCATAATCTTTACTCACTTTGCATTTTTTATGACTTCATTTTATAAGTTTGCGATGCAATGGTATTCTAATGATTATGATTGAGTCCTTGATTCAAGGGTGGTTTGATGTTCTATTGCTTTTGATCGAATTCAATGGTTTCATAACAATGCATTAACATGGTGATTAGACCCTTAATTCAATGGTTTCATACAAAGCATACGATTTATGATCGAATACTTGGTGCTATATTCAAAACATTGTTTTGATTTTAAAACCATGCAAACACTATTGCTTGTGCAAATATTTGGGTCGACTTACCATAGTTTTCATTAATTGTTTGAATGGAATTGCTTTTAACACATTGCAATAGTGATCACCATAGCACCGTCAATTGTACATTTTGATATGACTTTTTTGCATGGGTTTATTTCGTTCCGCCACCCTTGCACACTTAGGCATTAATGCCTACCTTCTATCTCGGGTTACCTCTATTGATTTTTGGGAAAATCTCTGAGCATTCGATCCTGCGTATACCCTGTCCGAACCCCTGTCCGTTTACCCTGCCCATTGTGTGCTCTCTCCTATGGTACCTATGGTACGCATAGAACCTAATGGCAGCCAAACACTCCTGTTATTTGACAATGCTCGTGAGGATTTGAAAAATAGTGGTTGGTTGAGTTTTATCCAAAAATTTGAGGGTTTCAACCTCACGGTAGCCCAACAGTTTTCCCTCACCTTCGACGGATGCAGGGCTAAGGTCGGAGACATACAAATCGAGCTAAATGATGAATTCCTCAACTTGGCTATAGGCTTACCAGCTATAGGAAAGAGTTGGTTTAAGAATTCAAAAGTGGACGAGGTGTCATGGCCGCTCCTATTCACATCGAGGAAGATTGTAAGTTGTGATAGAGGTATGCCTATCACTGCCCTCAAGCCCAGGTGGTATGATCTATTAGAAATTGTTAAGTAGTTTGTGACTTGCGAAGTTCGTTATGGTTTGGTATTTATGTATCATCTTCGGTTATTGATGAATTTTATAGACTACCCTCTGAACATGCCTCACTATCTCCTACGCAATCTTTACAAAATGTCCAAATGATTTAAGTGTGAGAAGGCTGATAACAACCTTTTCCATCATTGCTTGATCAAAATAATTATCGTTCATCATTTGAAGCTTAGTGGTGACTATTGGCAAGCCTTCCTATCAAGGAATGGCTTTGCCACTTCCGAGTCTGTCCAAGTGGACAAGGTTGTGGTCACTGAAACCCTGTTTGGGCCTGTTGTGCCACCTCCTACCCTTCTACCCCCTGTCAAACCCTCAAATTTCCCCAACATTGACCTACCCGATACCATGGTCGACCCATGTGCTAAAGACAATACTAAGGCCATCAAGAGGCTTGTAAGGAAGAAAGGCAAAGGTGATACTGGTGTCAATAGTAAGGGAAAGAAAAATGCGCAATGGATATCGAGATGTGCTCGAAACAAGCCCAAACAGAGCACTGATCAAAAACCTATCGTCTTGAGCGAGGATTCAGACTCTGATATTGAACACTTCTTGGCTGAAGAATACCCTTACTCTCATGGCCTCTACTCTGTGGAACCCTATGACTATGTTTCCAACCTACCTTCATGCCTCAAGAACGACCTTAAATTCTTGGGAATTAAGCTTCACAGTCACACCCCTGGTAACTTGAAAGAACCCTCGCCTGTAATGCCAAGGCCCGATTAATCACTGTGTACTCAATGCAATTCCTGGCTTGAATGTTACTACACAGATGTTCCCCTATTGCAATCTAAAATTAAATCATTAGAGGAACGAGTTACTGTGTTGTCAAAGGAGAACGACAGGCTACAATCCAACGAGAAGAAGAAAAAGACTACGGGTTCAATTGTCTTCAGAAATGTTGAGGCAGCTACGGCCTTTGTCAACTCAAAGCTATCCTGAATGAACTGTTTTCCTACAACCCAGGTATGATTATTTCAACATCGATTTTGAATGATTTGGTTTGAACTAGCATAGTCAATTATGTTTGCTTTCAATTAGTTATGTTCGTTTTAATAGATTCAAAACGATTATGTTATTTTCGAATTACCAAAAATGATTTCGTTATGAATCATGTACAGAAGATTTGTTTGCTAAAATTGGACATAGGTATGTTTTGATTGATACGATTTTGCATTAGTATAACAATTGTGTCGGCCCTGAGTTAGTTCGATTCATTTCTTTTGGTTTGATTCTGAAACGATGTTGTATGCCCTGAATTAGCATAGTCGTTTGTATATGTGTTGAAGATTGGTTTGATATAGTTCTGTTAGTTTTGAATTAAAAAACAATTTTGTTAGTTTTGTTTTGAGTCAACAACGATTTTGTTAAGTTCTGAGTCGACATAAACTATTGCGTTTGTATTGAAATAATATGAAAGATTTGCTTGATCGGTTATAGTCTGTTTCGATTGAGATTGATTCAAAAATTATTTTGTTGGTTTCAAATTATCAAAACGATTCTGTCTGCTCCAAATTGGTAATAAAAAGTGTTTGACAGATTGTATATATCCCTGTTACCATTCGGTTAATTAAACACGATTTCTGTCTGTTTCAAATTGGCATAAAGATTTGGTTACTTCTGGCATGAACGATTTGCTTTGTTTTGAATTAGTAATTAAAGGTTTGTTTAATAAGTTGAATATATTTTTGTTATCATTTGGATTGATTAAAAACGATTTTGTTTGTAAATAAGACTAGCTACAGAATCGTGAGATTCTGTAGCTAGTCTTAAAATTTAGATTTTTTATTTTACCAATAAAACATTATCTAAACTTGTCTATTCTTGTCCACCTGCAGGTACCTACGAATTTCAATGGCAAATTGGACATGTTGTAGCAGTTTAGAACTTGCTTTTTGTGATATAGTTTTGTTTTAAGTTGTTAGTCATAGGCAGAAATAGAGACTTGGGAGATTGTTCCCGGATTTTTTGTAAACTGTTTTTTGATAATTCCCACATGGATGTTTTACCCTGTGGCCTTTTTATACTCATTAATTTTTGTAATGAACCCATCACTGTTGGGAGAACAAGCCTATGGATTTATGATGATACAGAGTCAAATGGAAGTGGATCTTTTGTAACAGCTTTAGCTTTCAATCTATCATACTTTTGTTCAGTTTTTGTGCATTATAATTTGTGAGTAAGTCATTGACTACTTTAGATATCAATACTTATTACAGGTTAATGCGTTGTGATTTAAATTCTATCCATGTCCTATGTATCTCAGTTTTAGTACAACAATTACTCTGTTTCAATTTAATGAATAAAGGTTTATCTTCTTCGTTAATTGAATTGTTCTGTACAAATCTTTGCACAGGGATTTATCTAACTGCGATGATTTGTAAATTATAAGATTGTTGTCGTTTTATGTCTTGTTTGTCCTGTCACTCATATTCAAAGAGCACTGTTGCTTCCTGTTTACAAGAAGCTTGTGGAGAATCTGGTGTGGGTTTTCTCCCACCGAACAGCTAAATCAACTATTGTACACAGGACAAACCTGAAGCATTACTTCAGGTCAGTTTGTTATTTGCAATTTAATAGTTAATAAATTCGAGAATTCTCAGTAGTTCAGATAGATATATAGTTCAGATTTACAGCCAGGATTATCATTTTAGTTGCTCAGCTTAGATAGTTTTTATTTAATTTATTTCTCATAAAAAGATTATAAAAAATAAAAAATAATAGCTTTGCTGTCATAGGACAGTTCACGAATAATTTTCGCAGGTTTTTTGATTCAAAATCTGTAATTTGTAAATGTTGTACATATATAATTAAGAGTTAATTATGTTGATAGCTGAACATTTTATTAAGTAGAATTATTGTTGTATAATATTAGTAAGTAAACTGTATATATGCTTTAGATTTGTGTATAGTTTGTTGCAATTGTTTTTTTTTCTTTTAGATTAGTTCCTTTAGTTTAGTTTTCTTTCGTTCTCCTAGGACTTAGATCGGCCAACGGAGCCGCTAAACCCGTCGGGGTGGATCATCCCAAACGGCTTGGGTTATTTAGACAACCCCGGACCGGATCCACTCCTCTAGTTGATGAGCGTTCATTTTCACCCGTCAACACGCTCCTGCTTCTGATGTCGATGACCTAGACACACTGCAAAGCACCACTAAATTGTACAAGCAACAGGGAAAAGGTCCCGGTGAGAAGAGTGTTCAATCGGCGGATAACACTCCCAAAAGTATGACATTCCAGAGCATTTCTCCAACGACCCACCACAACAAGAAAGAAACTCAGAATTCTTCAAACGGAGGATGAGATAATGACCCTCCTCACCCTAAAATTGATAGTTCTCACAAGCTTCCCGTGGACAAGAATAGAAAAAAAAAATTGGGACATGTAGAAGAGCACGAAATTGAGAGTGAGAACATGGAACTTGAGCCTGATCTGGATAGCGTATTCTGCAACCTTGATCAGCTCGAAGACGCAATCCAACATAGTTGTCCAATGGACATAGCTGATACCAAAATTTTTAACGAAGATGAATCCTTCGTGTTCCAGAGCATTGTTTTTGGCAGTGAGTCTAAAAAAATAATTATTGAAATGAGAGATATAAAAAATAAGAAAGGAAAATCTCATTCAGAGGTTAACCTTGGGAACATGCGGTCGTCCCAAATCTGTCGACTTCACATAACAACCAGAGATTCTCTTGATGATTCCATTGGAGGCATTGAGGCCAAGAATGCCATACTGAAGGATCAGGTCAAGGAATTGGAGGAAGCTTTGATTCCTATGCCATTGATTTCCAGTCCTTTAGCAAAATCCATGCATGCCCCCTCTGCAACCAAGTTAAAAGGATCCTCTAGGCTCCTTGCATCGTGTAGAGGATATGTGGAGAATAATATCAAGAAAATAATGGAACTGATTGCCAAGGTGTGGAAAACATCGCAAGCCATGGCTTCCCTTGGAATGAGGGCACATAATTTGCTCGAACATTTGCTGGCAGATTTAAAAATGAACAACATTTCTATTTAGACACGATCCTTCCTTTTGGCACCATTGTCAACAACATGATAGAAATGAGAAGAATACAACAATATCTCCCATCCAAAAACCATATCAATCAATTAAATGCATGATGGAAAGAAAAAGTGAAGAACTTGCATCTCATTGTCCAGTCATGTGAACAAGCCATATCAAAAAAAGAAAAATTATTCACAAAGCTGACCAAAATACACTTAGCCAGAAGGACCAAAAACTTCCAAGACCCCAACTTAATCGTCAACTCCTTTCCCTTAACTAAGAAAGCCTTTGATAAATAGGTTGATATTTTTAAGGCGGTGTCTTTGGAAAAGTTTTACAGCATCCTTGAATATGGTGAAGATGACGTCGACAACTGGCTAGTCGACTATTCGGTACAGAATGAAGAAATTGATCAGGCTCTGCGTAATCTTTCTATCAATCTAAGGGAATTAGAAAATGAAATTTTTAACATAAAAATCTAGAATGAGATCAATGTCACCCCTATGAGAAGCTACATTGAAGAATGACTCAAAAGGGAATTGAAGCAGGTCACTGACGAAAGACAACATGCAGTTGCCACAATTCCAGTAGTTGTTGACGACAACAATAAAAATTCATCAACAAGCAAATATCTAAAGGGGTGATATGTACCATCATTGTAAGTCTATACTGATCACATCCTTCTTTGTTTATCAATCCAGTTATTCCACTTTTTTAAATAGAAATGTCTAGCCAAAGACTGATACCTTTCAATTTATTATTTTCATGTATTACACTCTACCGTCGCCCACTTCTTCTTTCCACAGTCCTATTTCTTGTACATATTGTTGGATTACTGGGAGGGGGGGTGAATCAGTAACAGCGTAATTATAATCTTTTTTCTCCAAATAATCCAAGTGTTATATCAATGTAGAATTATTATCCAATAATGAGCAATAAGAAATGAACAATCACACACATACATAGTACCCAGTGTTTTACGTGGAAACCCAAATCGAGAGAAAACCACAGAATGTTTTATCTTATATGTCTTGAAGAATTACATTCATTGGAAGCACCAACTTGTTTTCTTTTCCAGCTGCAACTGGAAGGAGGATCCAACCCCCTATTTTCTCAGGCTACAACCTGAGGGAAGCTTCAACTCCCCAATTCTCTGGACACAACCAGAAGGAGGCTACAACCCCCTATGTTCTCCGGCTACAACCGGAAGGTGGCTACAACCACCCGTCATTGCCCCATCCAACCGCCCTAAAATATAATTACAATGATGGAACCAATGTCACACTATCACTGTGAGATATACCACTGTAAACATGTACCAATAAACCTGAACCATGCATCAACCTGTAATCAACATGTACCATAAACAAGTGCATCAACCATGCACCAACCTGTATCAAACAACTTGTAATCAACATGTACCATAAACAAGTGCAACCAACCATGTACCAAGTATGTACCAATCATGTTTCAAGTACTCATCAATATGTACCAACATCATCAACTATACACCTCATGTATATGCCAACTCATCAACTACTTGTCTTAACCATGTACCCAACTTGTACCTCCACCAAAATCCCTCATCAATTTCATCATCCAAATATGATTTGTAACTCTGTAATAGACCTGGTGTATATGATCACATACATGTAAACCTTCCTTAACATTAACAACAAGAGACTATAATTTTCATCAAACGTTTCTTTAGTCTCACAAGACTAGTATTGGATTAGTCAACAACCCTAACTTGAAATAATAATAACTTTGTACCTATAATCAATAAAGATCTAAAACTGATACACAATGTTCTTCAATGTGTTTTATGCAATTCCTCCAAGTGTAACTACTTGAAACCTATCAGAAAATGAGTTATGGAAAACATGGCACACCTTGTTGAATTCTGACTTATTCTAGAGAGTGACCTTGTAGAGCGTGCCCCACACAGAATATTTGTTGAATTGATATGAAAATGTTAAAAATCATATTAAAGACTTTAATATAACCAACACATTTTGTCTTACTGAATTTGGATCTTTTATGAATAAGTTATGACGTTTTTACCCGAAACACCTGTTTTTGACTAGTTTCAGGACTAACCACAAACCCTATTTTCCATGGAGTGTAACTCCAAAAATAAAATGATCCACAAGATGAATTTCTTACCACAGATACTTTGATATATTTTCTCAATGGAATAACAATTTCACAATCTGAATCATTCTAGACAAAAAAGTTATTGAAAAAATTGTGAGATGACCTGAAAAAAAATACCTTAGAAAGCATCATCAAAAGAATTTATTCTTCCTTGAATTCCGGCCTTATTTTCTTCACTTTCCTCAGAAATTCGGCTTAGATATCCTTTGGTTGCCTCATAAACCTATAGGTATTCAATATTCTCAAGTGTGTCTTAAATGAGAGATCCTTTCCTCTTATTTATACTCTCCAAGTAGCTTCCTTAAAAACATCTTCTAGGTCATTTTGCCCACTTTCCTTATTTTAGGGTTAACCCACTTCTAATTTCTCCATTAAATTTATTATTGAATTAATTTATTTTGTATTCAATTTAATTATAGTAAAATCATCAATTCACTTTATTATTTACCTTTTAAAATCTCTTAAACCACTTTGACTACTTTGACCTTTTGGGGCTTCTAGATGACATATGAGGGTCCTCCAACTTCGTAAGGCCATAACTCTCAAACTGTGAGGAGTTATGTGACGTTCCACATACCAACAGAAATGGAATGACATGTAATATCCATATAGAATAGTATTACCTAAAAATATATCAAAACTCATACTGTTATCCATCAAACAAACATGGATCCATTACCCAAACCTGTGTTCTCCAACTTCTCATGGCCATAACTCTCTAACCGTGAGGAGTTATGTGACGTTCCACATACCATCGGAAATGGAATGACAAGAAATATCCATATAGGATAGTTTCGCTAAATTATTCATTGGCGTTCATCTCATTATTCCACAAATAAGCATGGGTTCTCTAACCATACTTCTAGGATAACTCAATCCACAAAGTGTATTCCCGTGATAGCTTTCACCATAAGGGGACCACTTTGGAGTACATCCATTTCTATTTATTATCAACCATGAAAAGACAATAATGAGTCATCTTTACATTAAACAATCTTGGGTCCATTACACAACCATTGTGCTATGATTCTTTCTTCAATGGTTGACATCAATGACAACCAACCTTAATCAACAATCTCCCCCTTTGGCATTGATGGCAACACTCTGATGCAATACTGAAATCATATCACTCATGCTCCCCCTGGAACCATGCCTTTGTCCTCTGCATCTGATAAATCTCTCCCTCTTTTTCATCAATGGCAAAGGTATCTATCCATCCGGGGTTGCTCCCCCTGGCTGAATTGTCCTCTTATGGTGTTTCCTCGTGTAAATCTAAGACATATAAGATAAGCATTCAAAAAAAATTCATTTTGGAGTAGAAATAACTCCAAGTCTCTGGTGAATATATTCAAAGGATTCTCGTCAAAGTAGTTTTGTGAAGATGTTTGCCACTTGTTCTTTTGTGCCCACATACTCAACTCTGATGTTCTTTTCTGCAACCTGCTCCCGTAGAAAGTGATACTTTATTGGAATGTGCTTCGTCTTGGAGTGCATAACCGGGTTCTTCGAGATACTGATGGCCCTTGTATTATCACAATAGATTGGAATGGGCTCATCATACTCAACCTGTATATCTGTCAGAGTTTGTTTCATCCAAAGAACCTTTGTACAACATGATATTGCTGCAATATACTCTGCCTTGGTTGTAGATAAAGATATTGATGATTGTTTTTTGCTTAGCCATGATACTAAACACTCACCCAAGTAGAACGTTTCTCCATTGGTGCTTCGTCGGTCATCAATACAACCTACCCAATCTACATATGTGTAGGCAATAAGTGATAGATCATTTTCTTTTGGATACCATAATCCAAACTCTTATGTTCCTTTGAGATATCTGAAAATCCTCTTTACTACTAACACATGTGACTCCTTTGGTGCTACTTGAAATCATGTCACCTATCCAACTACATGCATTACATCTGGTCTGGATGTTGTCACATATAGTAGGTTGTCAATCACTGACCTATATTGCCTCTAATCTATAGACTTCGAATTATCATCTTTTCTCAACTTGCAATTGGTTTGCATGGGAGTGATAACTGGTTTGCAATCTTCCATTCCGAACCTCTTTAGCATTTCTCTGATATACTTGGTTTGAGAAATAAATATTCCTTGGTTGCTTTCACGTATCTGAAGTCCCAAAAAGAAGGATAGTTCTCCAAGTAACGACATTTCAAATTCATTCTGCATAGTTTTTGCAAATTTCTAGCTTAACCTGTCATCATCACTACCAAAAATAATATCATCAACATAAAATTCAATTAATAAAATATTACCTTCACTTACCTTGATGTAGAGGTTGTTGTCTGCACTTCCTTTTCTGAACCATGTCTATTGTAGATACTTATCCAGTCTAGAGTACCATGCTCTAAGAGCCTGTTTTAGACCATACAAGGCCTTCTTTAATTTACACACATAATTTGCATTCTCTGACAATTAAAATCCTTCTGGTTGTTCAATGTAGATTTCTTCTTCAAGTTCCCCATTCAGAAAAGTTGATTTTATGTCCATCTAATATACTTTAACATTTTTGGAGCATGCATAGGCTAAAAGCAACCAGATTGATTTCATTCTGGCAACTGGGGAAAATGTCTCTTCAAAGACGATTCCTTCAATCTATGCATATCATTTACATACCAATCTAGCTTTGTTCCTTGTAACTTGTCCATCTTCATTTAATTTATTCTTGAAAATCCATTTTGTGTCGATCACATTCTTATTCTTTGATCTTGGAATCAGTTCTCAAGTGTCATTTTTTTCTATTTGATCCAATTCTTCATTCATGGTCTTATTCCAAAATTCATCCTTGTTGGCTTCTTCAAAATAGTTTGATTCAATTGTAGATAAGAGTGTTAGGTTTGTTTGTTCTAGTGAATGGATTTTTCTTCTAGTCTCAACTCCTGCATATTTGTTTCCAATAATCTGATCTGAAGGATGATTCTTCTGTACTCGTTTGCTAGGTGTCTTTGGAGATACTTGTTGAACTTGCTCTTCTGTTTCTGTCAGATTCTCTTCATCTTCCTCTTCTACTTCATCTTTTGTTTCTTCTTCTTCGAAAAGTTGTTCCATTGATTTGTTTTCTTCTTCCTTTGATTCTGGTCTGTCTGTTTTTATCAATTGTTACGTTGATTCTTTCCACAACTTTGTTCAATCTTGGATTGTAACATTTGTATGTTTTCCTTGTACTTGAGTAACCAATATGTACT
Source organism: Picea engelmannii (assembly GCA_009831015.1). Taxonomy (NCBI): domain Eukaryota; kingdom Viridiplantae; phylum Streptophyta; class Pinopsida; order Pinales; family Pinaceae; genus Picea; species Picea engelmannii. The sequence continues at coordinate 135,126 of ML790160.1, read as the reverse complement.
CCTTTGTTCACACAAGATTCAGACTTTCTCATTCTGCCATCTTCTTTTTTGATGTAGCATTTGCTTCCAAAAACTCTGAAGTGCTTCACATTTGTTGTTCTTCCTTTCCATATTTCGTAGGGAGTTTTATCAGTGTTGTTTATGAGCATTACTTTGTTTTGAATGTGAACTGTTGTATGCACTACCTGTGTCCAAAATATATCTGTCAATTTGGAATCCATTAGCATTGTTTGAGCCATTTCCTATATTGTCGTGTTCTTTCTTTCAACAACTCCATTATGTTGAGGTGTCCTAGCAATGAAGAATTGTTTTTTTATTCCATGACTGTCGCGGTAGTCCATAAATTCCTTTGAAGTGAACTCTCTTCCATTATCAGATCTCAAGCATTTGATTCTTGAATCCATCTCATTTTCAACCATTTTCTTGTAGATCTTGAAGTTTTCAAAAGATTCTGACTTGTTCTTGAGAAAGAAAAATGCAGTCATTCTTGAATAATTATCAACTAATAAAATAAAGTATCTCTCACCTTTTAAGCCCTTTGTTGTAGTTGGTCCAACTAGATCAGTATACACAATTTCCAGTGGTCTTGTTGTTGAATATTCCTTTGATTTGAACCTGGTCTTTGTTTTTTTTTCTTGTTGACAATTTTTGCATAAAGTGTTGGTTGGTTTCATGATCTGGGGCATTTCTCTGATTGCTTCTTTTTTGCGACTTTGACAAGGTTATCAAAATGCATGTGACCCATTCTTCTGTGCCATAGCCAACTTTCATCTTCCTTTCCTAGACAACATTTTTCATTTCCAATTTCACTTAACACATATATGTTGTTTGAAGTTCTTGCAGCTGTACCAACCAATTTCCCTGAACCTTCTCTTCTTATCTCACACTTTTGTGAATTGAAAGTAACTTTATGACCTTGGTCACACATTTGACTCACACTTAGAAGATTATGTTTCATATCTTCTAACAGTATAACATTTTGTGTCTTTTTATTCTGGTTCCCAATTCAGACCGTGCCTTCTCTAATGATTTTGGCTGAATTATCATTTTTGAATGAGACTGGTCAATTTATTTTCTTTCGCAATGTAAGAAAATTGTCTCTATCACCTGTCATGTGTTTTGAACACCCACTGTCAACATATCAATCGTGTTTCTTCTGCTTATCTTATAGAGTGATTGTACATTCTTCATTGTTATACTGATCTTGTTTTCTTATCCATGTTGTTTTTTGAGGTTCTTGTCTGTGACTGTTGTTATTCTGTTGAGGTTCTTTAGGAGGGACTGTCATTCTACAATTTTTGGTCACGTGTCCAAAATTGTTACATTTGTAACATTCCACTTCAGTGCTCAAAGATTCAAACTTGTTGTAACTTCTTCCTTGTGTTTCACTAGGTCTTCTTGAGTAACCCCTTTGTGTATGACTCTTAAAGTTGTTATTGTTCCTGTTGTTAGCTCTGCAATTCACAGCTTTATGTCCAAAATTATTACATGCATAACATAAACCAAAAAATACAGTTTGATACCTGGGAGTTGAAGATCTTCTTAAAGAAGGTGCTCTTATGAATCCTTCTTCTTCTTGAGGCCTATCTATCTGTTGTTGATTATGAAATCTGAGTCTTCTTGGTGGAGGAGTGTCCCTGTAATCTTCCTTGTACATCTTCCTATCCCCTTTGATTGTTTCTGCATATCTTTTTGGATTGTTTCTTGCTCTATTTTTTGGGAGTTTGATCCCTTTTCTGCCTGATTGTATCTAAGTCCAGACTTGTCAAGATGAGATTTTTTACTGTTGATAATGTCATCCAGAACTTTTGAGATATTATGCATATTTTTCTTTTGAATATCCTTTCTTAGTGTGACAATCTCTGCTTCCAAGTTTCCAATGATCTTGTCATTTTCTTCTAGTTGTTCTTTGAGTGCTTCTTCAATTCTTTTATCTTCTTCTATTTGAACCTTCAATCTTGTGATCATTTGTTCTAGTTCTCAAGTGTCCTTTTTCTTGTCTAGTTCTGCTTATAGTTTCTTGTTTTTATTTTTTTTTCTTCTGATAACTTCTATGACACACATTAATTCTTCTCGATAGTCAACTTCCGCCTGTTCAATTTCGTCTTCGACTTCTTCATATCCTTCTTCGGCTTCTTCATATTCTTATTCGGAGTCTTCTTTGTCAGAATATTTTACTACCATGAATAGAACTCTTCATGTCTCACTGTCATTGATTTCATCTTCATCTAATAATGAGATGTCTTCTTTGATGCATAATATTTTCCTGAAATATTTCTTTGTAGTTCTTTTGCCTTTATATGTGTGTTTTCCTTTTGAGTAACCTTCATCATTTTTCTTTTTCTTATGAGGACATTTGTTAGCAAAATGATCAATACCATCACAATTAAAACAAATTAAAGGAAGCTTACCTCTATACCTACCATTGGTTCTCTTGATCATTCTTTTGACGAAGTTGGCCACTTCTTCATCATCTTCTGAGTCGTCATTACTGCTGCTATATTCTTCTTGTTCATTTTTCTTTTGCTTTGATCTTTTTGGATGCTTTGAAGGCTGCTTCTTTTACATCTGGATTTTCTTGTTCAGTTCTCATTTCATATGCTATGAAGATTCCATGCAGTTCAACCATGCTTATTGAGTTCATATCTAGTCTTTCTTCTAGTGCTAATATCTTAGGGTTGAATCTCATAGGAAAATATCTTAGTACCTTTTGAACAATTACAGATTCTTTGATTTCTTCTCCCAATCCTATGATTGCATTCACTGTTTCATCAACTCTTAAGAAGTAGGCTGCAATATTCTCATCTTCCTTCATTTTTAGTTATTCGAACTGACCTCTGTAAGTTTGAAGTTTTGTTGCTTTGACTTTTGTATCTCCTTCATAAATATTTCGAAGCTTGTCCCAAATCTCTTTGGAGGATTTTCAATGTGCAACTTTGGTGAATAATGTTTCATTGAGACCATTCAAAAGTGCACTTGTAGCTTTGGAATTATTCTGACCAAGTTTCACTGCTTTGTCATTTGTTGGTGGAACTCCTGGTACTATGTATCCATCTACAATTGATTGCCAAATTTCAAACCCATGTGATTGTATATATGTCTTCATCCTTATGCTCCAAAAAGCATACTTATGTCCATCAAAGTGTGGTATTCCATTTTTATATGAGTTGGTACTCTCCATGATCTACCTTTCAGTGGTTAAACTAATTTCTGAAGGAACATGCTCTGATACTAATTGTTGGATTACTAAAAGGGGGGGTGAATCAATAATAGCGTAATTATAATCATTTTTCTCCAAATAATCCAAGTGTTATATCAATGTAGAATTATTATCCAATAATGAACAATAAGAAATGAACAATTACACACATACACAATACACCGGTGTTTTACGTGGAAACCCAAATTGGGAGAAAACCACAGAATGTTTTATCTTATATGTCTTGAAGAATTACATTCATTGGAAGCACCAACTTGCTTTCTTTTCCAGCTGCAACTGGAAGGAGGATCCAACCCCCTAGTTTCTCAAGCTACAACCAGAGGGAAGCTCCAACTCCCCAATTCTTTAGCTACAACCAGAGGGAGGCTACAACCCCCTATGTTCTCCGGCTACAACCACCTGTCCTTGCCTCGTCCAACCGGCCTAAAGTAGAAGTAGAATTATGGAACCACTGTTACACTATCACTGTGAGATATACCACTATAAATATGTACCAATAAACCCGAACCATGTATCAGCCATGCATCAACCTGTACCATAAACAAGTGCATCAACCATGCACCAACCTATACCAAACAATTTGTAATCAACCTGTACCATAAAAAAGTGAAACCAACCATGTACCAAGTATGTACCAATCATGTTTCAAGTATTCATCAACTATGACTCATCAATATGTACCAACATCATCAACTATACACCTCATGTATGTGCCAACTCATCAACTACTTGTCTCAACCATGTACCCAACTTGTACCTCAACCAAAAGCCCTCATCAATTTCATCATCCAAATATGATTTGTAACTCTGTAATAGACTTGGTTTATATGATCACATACCTACAAACCTTCATTAACTTTAACAACAAGAGACTAACATTTTCATCAAACATTTCTTTAGTCTCACAAGACTAGTTTTGGATTAGTCAATAACCCTAACTTGAAATAATCATAACTTTGTATATGTAATGAATAAAGATCTGAAAATGATACACAATGTTATTCAGTGTTTTTTGTACAATTCTTCCAGGTTTCACTAATTGAAACCTCTCAGAAAAGGAGTTATAAAAAAAATGACACACCTTGTTGAATTTTGTCTTATTCTAGAGAGTGATTTTGTAGAGCATGCCCTGCACGAAATATTTATTGAATTGATCTGAAATTGTTACACAACATATTAAATACTGTACTCTAAGCAACACATTTGGTCTTACTGAATTTGAATCTATTATGAAGAAGTTATGACGTTTTTACCCGAAACACATGTTTTTGACTAGTTTCAGGACTAGCCACAAACTATATTTTCCACGGAGTGTAACTCCAAAAATAAAACGATCCACAAGATGAATTTTTTACCACAGATACTTGGATATGTTTCCTCAATGGCATAGAAATTTCATGGTCTGAATCATTCAAGAAAAATATTTATTGTGGAAATGGTGAGATGACCTGAAGAAAAACATACCTTAGAAAGCATCATCAAAAAAATTTATTCTTCCTTGAATTCCGGCCTTCTTTTCTTCACTTTCCTCATAAATTTGGCTTATATATCCTTTGGTTACATGAAACATCTATAGGTATTCAATATTCTCAATTGTGTCTTAAATGAGAGAGCATTGCCTCTTATTTATACTCTCCAAGTAGCTTCCTTAAAAACATCTTCTAGGTCACTTTGTCCACTTTTCTTATTTTAGAGTTAACCCACTTCTAATTTCTTCATTAAATTTATTATTGAATTAATTTATTTTGTATTCACTTTGAATTATAGTACACTCATCACTTCACTTTATTATTTACCTTTTAAAATCTCTTAAACCACTTTGACTGCTTTGACCTTTTGGGGCTTCTAGATGACATATGAGGGTCCTCCAACTTCGTAAGGCCATAAATCTCAAACCGTGAGGAGTTATGTGACGTTCTACATACCACCAGAAATGGAATGGCATGTACTATCCATATAGAATATTATTACCTAAAAATATATCAAAACTCATACCATTATCCATCAAGCAAACTTGGGTCCATTACAAAAACCTAGGTTCTCCAACTTTTCATGGCCATAATAAATCTCTAACCATGAGGAGTTATGTGATGTTCCACATACCACCGGAAATGAAATGACAAGCACTAATAATCTAGGATAGTTTCACTGAAAAATTCACTAGCGTTCATTTCATTATTCCACAAATAAGCATGGGTTCTCTAACCATACTTCTAGGATACTCATTCCCCAAAGCGTCTTCCCGTGAGGGCTTTCACCATAAGGACACCACTTTGGAGTTCATCCATTTTTACTTATTATCAACCATGACAAGACAATAACGAGTCATCTTTACATTAAATAATCTTGGGTTCATTACCCAACCTTTGTGTTACAGGTCTTTCTTCAAGGGTTGACATCAATTACAACCAACCTTAATCAACACATATTTCTCTTATGGTCTGCGGGAGCCCCAATCTCAGTCTATATGACAAATGCATTTAAATTTCCAAGAATATGTAACAAACAATATTATTTTTTGATATATTTCAAATAAAACTGTTTTTTTTATCTCCTTTTATATATATGTCTTCATAAATTTCTATCTTCCACTATGCTGAATGTCAAGAAATTGTGTTTATTTAATTTGAAATCTGTTTTTTATCTCCTTTTATATATATATGTCATAAATTTTTATCTTCCACTCTACTGAATGTCAAGAAATTGTGTTTATTTAATTTGAATATAACTTTTTTTGTCTTGGCACATATAGAGACAAAATAGACAGAAATTTTGAACATAGCAAAATAGATTATATAGTTTCAAAAAAATAAATGGGACTCTACGGGCCACATGGATACCACCTATGCTTCATGCTGCTTGCCACATCTCCACTGAAGTTTTCATCTGCCTCCATTACTTTTTCCCATCCCTGTGCATTTATTCTTAATCCAACCCAACAAAAACTACGCTCCTATACAACACTTGTTTAAAATAAGTTTAATAAATTGAATAAAGAAAAATCATTGATAAATATTCTAAACTTCCTCGAAATTTTTACTATACTCAACTAAGAATTAATTACTCAACTAACAAATAATGTAAAACATTAAATACACAAAAATAATCAAAACTACAAGATAGTTAATTACACAATCTCCATCCAAACATATTAGTAGTTGAACTCTCATCAACATATTAGTAGATGAACTCTCACCATGGAAAAACATTTGTCGTATTCCAACCATCTTCCTTTATATCAAATTAGCTAAATACAAGTAGTCGTGTTGTTAGTTTTTCGGAGTTAAAAAAATTAATTAATAAATTTTGTGATTAATTTACATTATATAAAATTAATTGAGATTATTTCACATCATATTTTATCAAAGTGGAATATTTATATCTGCTTTTTGGACATGTTATGCTTAGTGTGTATTCATGGGTTATAGTTAATTGTTGAGAATAATATTAAATTTATAAAAGTTTAATGTTTAATGGTTGAGAATTTATATATAGATATTTTATATTTATTTTTGTTTGTTATTTAAATATTATATGTATTTTTGTTAATTTTTATTGTTAATAAAAAGACATTTTATGCATAATATAAAATGATTATAAAATTATATTTAATATAATATTATCAAACTATATTATATGGAATATAATATCATTAAAAATATAAATATTAAATTATATTATATGGAATATAATACCATTAAAAATATAAATATAAAATTTTAATAGATTGTTTTAATATTGCAATACAAAGTTTATACATCTTTTCAATTTTGAAAAACACCAAATAAAATGTTCCAATTTTTCTCTGTAACTCAATTCTTCTTAGCTTTAATGTGTATACACTAACAATAAACCAAATACTAAGCAAAATGCATGTAATGATGTCAAAATAGATATAACCTATGAGAAAGAAAAAAAAACTTGAAATGTAATTAGATTCACATTGAATTCATTATTCTAGATTCACCTTTATCCCAAGCCTCAATCACTATTGTTGTCCACCATGTTATAATTGCCAATACGGAAAACAACAATTATAGATATAAATAATAAAACGTGAGAACTAGGGAAAATCACAATAACATTCACACAGATTAAGACACGGTCATTTACGTGGTAAAACCCTCAGGGTGAGGGAAACATCCACGGGACAATGGCAGAATCAATCTATTAGCAGAAACCAAGAAATTACAACCATAGCTTGGAAACCAGGCAGCCCCAGAGAGGGCTTGAAGCCCCAACTCAATATTTGCCTCTACGGGCTACATATTTAAGCCATTTCTCCTTCAGTTACACAAAACTGAATACATTGAATGCTGCCCCTATTCTTGCTAATTAGTTTTAACTAAAAACCCAAGAATACTATCTTGTTGAAAACAACCGTGAATTGGTTGTCACATTCCAACAATCTCCACCTTGACAACAATTAACCTGATGTCATGCCATTGTCCATTCATCACCTTCTTGCAAGCTAAAGATAGGTGATACTGGTGCTTTCAAAAAACCGAAGCACCCATTTCACTGCTTCACCTGGATTTGCCATGTGAACACTGACAACTCCCTGCAAGAGAAATATATGATTCTCATCGCAAACTTATAAATTTTACCAGCATACGATACATGAGACATATAACCCTTTTCTTCTGCATCACTTGGACATAAACCTAAAGAAAGATTCTAAAGGATTTCTACTGGTTTCATGTTAAATTCATACTGAATTTTTGAGTGCCTTTTCCATGCACTCACGTTGTGATAACCAAAACTCACCTTTAGTCCTGTCTCTGTATATTCCATGCTCAAGATTGTTTTGCTGCTCCCAGATCCTTCATCTCGAACACCCAAGCCAACTAAGCCAACCCGTTGATCATCACCATGCTTATGCTCGCTACAAGCATATTGTCAACAATTTAATCACCAAGATAGTGGATACCATTGTTATTCCTACTTCTTGTAAATCTCGGCTCATCATGAAGGAATCAACATCTTGTGCCAATTGCCTAGGTATCATTAGGTCATACAATGATTACTTGAGCTTTGCAAACAACTCTCCTATGGCGATACTGAGCACCTTTAGTGCTCCACCTCGAACATAGTATTTGAATCCTTCGCCAAAAAACAGACAAAGCCAAACAAGCAAGCTTGACACTAGCTCACCTCAAGGAACCTTTCAATGGAGTCCTATAGCTCCACCTTAACATGAACATTTCCTTACCAAAACCAGCCAAGCACTTCTAGGCCCATTTCAATAGAGTTTCACCTGGCCTAAACATACTTCATTACATGTAATGTCATGGACATCAAACCACGGGCAACAAATATAACCTAAAACCCATCCCTATCACCTAAGTCTATGTCTAGACTTTATCAGTTGAAAAACACGAGTACGCATGCCTATCAAGGTCTTACAACCGTATGCCCAATTACATGCAATTAAACTACAACTCCATAAATATATATATATATATATATATATATATATATATATATATATATAATAAATGTTCACATAGTAACACTATTATTACCGTTACTACAATTACTGCCATTTACCAACAGCACCGTCACCATAGTTGGAGCCTACTGCACCTTCCCGAGAGGAACACAAAACAACACATCCACCTTTTCTTTCTCTGCGTGGCTCTGCACAGATTCGCCACACATTGCAGAGTTCAATGACTCTCTTCACACAACACTGCCCTTCCAATCGTAACTCGTAGCCTTCTGGAAGTAGCTTCGCCTGAGCATTCACCTCGCTTTACGAAAGTGTTCATCTCTTAACCGGCTTCTTTCCGTCTCCTTCATTTCCACTCCAGACACTGTGGCAAAGGTTCTTGAAAAAATATTATCACGGATATGAAACAGGCCTGTTCCTCCTCTGGATACCAAGGATACATCTTATCCCATAGTTTGCATGTAACATCAACCCCCACGGGCTTGAAATCAGGCATTATATGCGTCTTCTCAGGTGGGAGAAGGAGCTCCCTGTCCACAGTCGAAACGAATGGATGGACGATGACTGGCCAGGTCGGATCAACCAACCATAGGATTGATCCGCTACCCAGCATGCAATATTAACAAAATTTGTTGGCTTCAGATGCCTTGATTCTAGCACTTTGACTTCAAATATCGGCGTGCTCCCGGTGCTTAACAACTCCAAGACCGGCCTTTTAGGCCCTACAAAAACACGAAACACTACACCTCTGTGCAAGACTCATGAATCTTCGTTGATTCACTGTTTAATAAGGCACTACGCCAATCCTTTAAGACAACAAAGATGGATATTGTCGATCGCTCTGCTCCTTCTCCATGACAAACATCACTTGAGTTTCTCCTCTTCACATATGTCGTGGCTTTCGTGGCTCATGATCTCCATGACTCCTCAAGTTTCGACGAATCAGGCACATCTTTCGTGGCTTCTTCATGGCGAGCTCAAGCCTCCACCCTACGACCTTGCCTCATCTCCTCCTGTGTGGAACTGCCTAGAACTCAGACTATGATATCTGGTTCTCTTCTTTCCTCACGTCGTCCATAGATTCTCTCATTGGCTGCTCTTTTCCCATCGTTCTCTAATCTATGACCTCACCATCATGGCGCCCAACAAGTCTTTGGCTCCCATTCTTTTTAGAGAGTCCAGGTCTGCCCGGCTCCTACACAACAATCTTCTTCGAGACAGAATGGAGGCTCCTCTTAGTTTTTGATTGCACAACGACTTGGGAACCTGATCCTGCCCTTGCAATCGCCTTTCCGGAGCAAAGGAAATAGCGATTAGCCGCTCAGTTCAAGATTGGCGTGGCTCCCTCAGCCTTCGCAGTCTTCATGCCCCCTAACAGCATCACAACAACGCCCTTGACTTGTCCGTCGGGCCTGTAATTTTGCATAGGCCCTCCAACAGCCTCCAACCACCAATGGTGGCTCTCCTTGCGGCCTCTCTCTTTGACGTATGGGCGTCTTCTGTTGCTCAATCCACAATATATGTGGCTCCCAAATCTGCGACTAATAAAATCCACCACGATCTCCTACCCGAGAACAGAGCACAGGTTTCAACAGCCTCTGCCACTTACCGAATCTCTTAAAAACCTCCACGAGGGCTTTGATACCCCAGATCTACATCCTTGATGCTCTAATACCAATTGTTATAATTGCCAATGCGAAAAACCAATTGTTATAATTGCCATGCGAAAAACAACAATTATAGATATAAATAATAAAACGTGAGAACTGGGAAAAATCACAATAATATTCACACAGATTAAGACATCTTAATTTACGAGGTAAAACTCTGAGGGTGAGGGAAACATCCACAGGACAATGGCAGAATCAACTTATTAGTAGAAACCAAGAAATTACAACCATAGCTTGGCAACCAAGCAACCCTCTCCGCTCAATATTTGCCTCTGCGAGTTACATATTTAAGTCATTTCTCCTTCAGTTACATAAAACTGAATACATTGAATGCTGCGGCTATTCTTGCTAATTAATTTTAACTAAAAATCCAAGAATACTATCTTGTTAAAAACAACCATGAATTAGTTGTCACATTCCAACACACCATTCTGTGTACTTATATTTACGCCGAAAGGCGTACACCTATTGAAAATGGGCAGCGTTCCATTTATCACCTAATACAGCCAAACGTTTCAGATTACCACAAACGTTTTATATTGAAGCACACATTCTCAACCATACCTTTCGACGTTCTCAGTCGCGAGTTAGCGGCTGTGCTAATTTAAAAGCTATCAAACAAAATTATGTGGCCTTGTTGTCATTATGCTAATCAACATACAAAAATGTGTGAGAGGACTTTGTTGTTATTATGTGAATCAACATGAAGTGGAATGAGTTACATTTATACTTTCCTAATTTATTTGGTAAAAATTATCCTATTCAAATTATTAGTAAAAATTTTTCATTATGAATTTTAGACTTCTATTTTTTCAAAAAGTATTAGTCTAAAAATTCTACATAAAATTGGGATTTCATTTATACATTTAAAAATATAATTTAAATAAACATAAAATTGTGATTTAACTCATATTTATATCACCACATTCCTATCAAAATCAAAACTTAAAACATTCAAACATTGAAAATATATGAAAAAAATCTCATGCAACTACATTAATTATATATAAAAGCTAAATTTCAATTGGATAAATTTTTTCATATATATATATATATATAATCCAATTGAAATTTACGAGCTTATTATATATATATATATATATATATATATATATATATATATATAATCCAATTGAAATTTACGAGCTTATTATATATATATAACTTGTTCAATAATTTGATGGTTATGAAATTAATTGGACATTTATGATGAATTGTAATTTTTAAAATTTTTTATAAAAAATTGAAGAAATATTTATCAAAGTTAATCACTAGTTTCAATTAATTCATATAAGAATATGTTGGATGCAAATTTAAGTGGTTAAATCTATATAATTTGAGTGTTCCCAAAATTTTTAAACACAATAAATTTATTTATACATTCAAAAATACAATTTAAACAATACAAAATTAAAATTTAACCAAATTTAAAATATATTCCAATAAAAAAAAATACCTACACACACCGGCTTTGGAAATATGCGATTCTCTTTCATTTCTACACAGACCGTAATAAACAGAGAATAGATCGCCCATGGAATATGTGGAAAAGACAGCCACGGTGATCACGTGAAAGCATGTTTGCAGGCTGCGATTTGAAAAGTTTGCCAAAATGAGTCATTTATTCTGTACTGGCTCTGTGCTTACTACTGCTTAGCACTTAACTTACTTGACAAACCAATCCGGCCGGTGATATAATATGAGAATTTGATGCGAAAAGGACAGGTTGCGTTGTTACAATTTTTTAATATTTTTATTCGATAATAGTTTTTTAAACCACATGAAAATAATTACATCAATTTTTTTAGTCAGTTAAAAAATAAAATTTTAAAAATAAATAAAATAAAATTATAAACTTTATATAACACTATACGAATAAAAAATCAATATAAAACTCAACAAAGCGGCTGTTATAATAAGCCTAAGTACCCTCTTTATTTTTCCTAAATCCAAAATATTGTTTTGGAAATTTAATATAAGGACACAAATTAGCAAAAAAAACAATTAAAAATAGAAATTTTATTTCTTTTCAATTATTTTGAGTTAATTAGTAATAAAATTTTGTTTAGGAAAATGTTTTAGATTTTATAAAAACTTGTATTTTTATTAAAAAGATTTTTATAATTAAAACAAAAATTATTTTTATCAATCAATATATATTATATAATAATAATAATAATAATAATAATAATATATTATTAAGGTCATGGTCAAGTGTACGAAGGTATACATATCTTATCGCTCTCTCGAAACACATCTTAATCATTAAGCCCACTCAAACTGTATGCCAAACATAATTCTTTTCTAAACATCAAAATTTATTTATTAATGTTTGGAATGTTGATTATTACCTTAAAAAAATTATACATATTATTTCTTCTAAATATGATTTCTTTTTATAACATCTAAATAGAGTTATGTTCGGAATTTTGATTATTACTTAATTAAAATATTAAATTTACCTTTATTATGAACGAAAAGTGTCGCCAACAAGCATAGTGACCTGGTGATTTTATATTAAAAAACTATATTCAAATGTGGAATAATCATGAAGAGTCGAGTACACCATAAATACGTCTTCGTATTGATTGTTTACCATTTTCTTGGCCAGGTAACTTCCACTCATCCCACGCTTTGTCCAGCGGGAGTCATAGATGCGTTCTCAAGAAAAGTACACCAACAGACCAAGGTTCGAATCGCACGGTGAGAGGTACCCCGCCATAAAAAAAGAAAGTCCGACTGCCCAGAATTTCCCGGATTTCTTTTGCCGGGAGGAAACTCTCGTGGAATGCAGAAGTGGACAGAAAGACAGACTGAACGCAATTTGACATAAAAGGCTTAGAATTTGCTTACACTGGGCGGAGTATCGATTTCATTCGAAGTCGGACTTTATTTCACTCGAGAATGCATGCGGGCTGAGCTTTGCAAAGGATGCCTCCACCGTTATTTTCATGCACTCCAAGTTCGAACTTTATTCTCCGGAACAGGTTTGTAAAGCTTTCTGATATTTCCGATCCTTTTGTTCGTGAAATCGAAACTTCAAATTTATTCTTAAACTCGGTGGCTTTAAATACAGTAGAAATTATTTTGCTACAAAGCTTGTTAAGCCTAAAGGTGTACACTTATTGACAATGGGCACAATTAATGATCTTTTAACCTTATTTAACCTTAAACCCTAATTTGATGGCTATGCATTGAAGATGCTGGCATATTCTTAGTCGTCCTCCAAAATTAATGGGTCAGATTTATTGTTCATAACTTTCTTGCATTTATCAAGGCATCAGTTAACATGTTTACTTTTTAACATTTACTTAATCACATTAAAAAATTACTGTAAGGATATGTAATTGCCACGTTTAAATGATTAAGTAGGATTAAACCATGGAGCCAAATGTTTCATATTACCACAGATGGATTACAAATTACCACAGACATTTTATGACATGCATTCTCAACCTTTCAGCGTTCTCAGCGGCGAGTTAACGGTTGTGCTAGTTACGCCCATAGGCGTCCCCCCTATTGGAATTGCTGGATTAATCATCCTTTTAATTACAAAATTTAATCTAATGATTAGAAAGTGAAGATCCTGGTATATTCTTCGTCTTACATCCAAATCAATGAATAAGATTGCAAGAACTTTCTCCCTTGCATTTATAAAATGGTACGTTTATCATGTTTACTTTTTCACTTTTATAAACATGATTAAAAAATAACTGTAACAATATCAATATATGATTGCCACCACGTTTTATAAAATTATTTATTTTATTTATATGAGATAGGCGGCAGATTACAGGCGCCACGTTTAAATTTATGGAAGACAGGCGCAGGTCGCTTCATATTCCTGAAGCGTTTAGTTTCTGATGTTTTGGTTTCTAGGGATACGAATGCACATGCGACGGTGTAGGCAGGCCGCTTCATATTCCTGAAGCGTTTTGGTTTTTATGGATATGAATGCAGAGGCGACGGTGCAGGAAGGCCGCTTCACGTTTGAGATGCTTCACATTTATACAGTTATATCACAGTATGCGGGTTCTTGAGTGAGTCCAGAGATTAGGTATAGGTTACAGTTGTCAAATGAAGGACAGAATGTGGTGGCGACATGCAAATCAGAATCTCACAAATGTTATTTTGCACAGGTTATATTAAACCTTCTTCACACTGTATTTTGGTATCTATCACATTTTGTATTTTGGTATCTATCAATGTACTTAGCTTTTGTTTGTAAATTACTGTATGTGATGAACATTTCATTTTTTCTGACTATTTGATCGATGGAAGCAGTTTCTTTGTGGACGGTGTGCCTATCCGAGTTTTTTCCAACAATGAGAAAAGAGGAGTGCCATATCCTTGAACCCACTCTATGGGCATCTTCTCCTCAATATGGAATGCAAGCAATTGGGCTACTCAAGGTGGCCACATAAATACGGATTGGAGCCATGCACCTTTTATATCTACATAAAAAAATTTCAACATTCATGGTTGTAGATACAACACTAGGAGCTCATGCTTTTCGTGGTGGGATTGACCTGCCTACGCTTCACTTAACGCAAAATAGAGGATGCAACTCAAGTGGATACACAAAAAATACATGATTTACGACTACTGTAGAGATTCAGTTCGATTTCCCACTCCTGAGCGTGCATGAAGCGAGCTCTCCCACCGATATCATATTAACAAATATATATTTCTCGTTGTATAAGATTTTACGGCATTCTTGTACATTATTGATAGCTTGGATGGTGCAAATCTCTTAATATGAATATGATAATCGTTAATTATGTTGATTTGTCCGTGATCAGATGAAATTTTATGTTTTGGTGGTGCAGCGGAAGCAGCTTGGGTGTGAGGGCGGGTACACATATCACTTAAGGCGCAGGACTAGATGAGAAATGGGACCCTTTCCGTCTCTCCTCGGCCTGCGAGATCAAATATTGGGTTTGAATATGTAGACATATTTTGCCTTGGCTTTGTATTGTATAAGAGACTTGGAGCATAATATGCAATAAAAAGATAAGAAGCATATAGGCTTTTGTGTGAATATTGTGCATTAAATGGTTAATTGAAAAGTGAAAAGTGTTATAGGGTATCTCTCGAACAAAAGGCTCAGAATGAAAGGCAGATGATTAATGCAATTTAGAATAAACTAAATAATGTATTGGCTAACTTTAAACTAGCAATGGTGAACCGAAAAACAAAATAGTATTTGTTTATATGAAGACAATATATTAACGGATCTTCCCCATGTTTAAAATGATTTAATAACTTGATTGCTTTAAAAAAATGTAAAGACAATATACTCTGAAAATAGCGTGTATAAAAGTGCGAAAATACAAGGTGACTAGTGTTCGGATTAAAAATAATATATGAAGTGATCTTCCAGTGTTTAGAAAATAATTCAATACCAACGATAGCTTTTAAAAAGGTAAAGACGATATATTCTGAAATTATCATATTGAAAAGAAGATATTTATTTGTTTACTTTTTCAAATTTACCAAATCCGATTACTATGTTGTGCAATTGATTGCTACGTTTATGTGATTAACAATGAAATATGTGATTAGAATAATGAAAATAAGATATTTATTTGTTTACTTGCGTCACTTTCAACGTGTAGTGCATGGTGTATGGCTTGCTCTTTTACATGGGGTTTGGGTGTGGACTCTCACTTGATACTTGGCTTGATTTGTGTTTGGGCGTGGACTCTAACTTGGCTTGATTTGTGTTATGTGGTGGCTCATTTTAAAAAAAATGTGAGAGGTTCATTTGTCTTTGGGCGTGAACTCTAACTTGGATATTTGGTTTGATTTGTGTTTTGGATTAGTGGTGTGCTCATAAAAAGTTAGAGGTTCATTTGTGTTTGGGGTGGACTCTTATTGTAGTGCCTCTCAGGCAGTATACATAGTGATGAGTTAGGGTTGACTTTTCTATTAATTTGGTAATTTTTGTAAAAATCTTAATGTATAACATAAGAAACTAAAATTCTTATTTTTTAATATGTAAAAAAATTGAATTTTCTTACCTTTCATTGGTTGATAACTTTATAGTGTTATTGCAGCCTTTACTTATTTCGAGATAAAAATTAACTCAATAACATTACAAACTACAAACTGGGTAAGTTAAATTTCTATTTTATATTATTTATATTTAATACTTTGTCAGACTAGCAGTACCCTCACTGCACAGATTGGTCTTGGCATTAAATATGTGGGTTCTGGAATTAAAATCGCAGTACAGCGGGCAGCGTGGGGAGGCAGTACACGCAGCCACGCTGCCCTTGTTTACATATGTGGCTTGATTTGTATTGTGTTAAAAAGTGGTGGGTTCATTAAAATTTATTATTTAACTAGTTTACTATTACTATAGTATTAGTTCATAAAAATCGTTCTTTAATTTTATTATATATTTATTAATATATAAAAATATATTTATTATTTATTAATATATTTTTATATGATTTATTTTAAAAAAACATGATATTTCTCAATTTTTTTGTATGATTAATTTATATATATTTTTAGGAGATATCATTCAAGTGTGGATCATCTTGTTACCTTTAGGATCATTGTAGAGGAGTTTTGCAATATTAAAACCAATCTTTTTTGTTGTTTTGTTGACTTTAAAAAAGCTTTTGACATGGTTCTTAGGAAAAACCTTTGAAATAGGTTGGAAGAGATAAAAGTGCCTCTCGAGTTGAGGGCTGCTGCAATAAGGCTGTATAAGAATGTTATTGCTAAGTTTAAAAACATTGAGGGCTGGTCAAAAGAGATTAGAAGAATGCTTGAAAAAAGAAGGTTGTGTCAGGCCTACTCTCATTGGTATAGTCATCAATCTTCTTCTTTATGCCGATGATATCGTTCTTATGGAAAGGAGTCCCCATGATCTTGAAAACCAACTAAGAATCCTCAAGGATTTTTTCTCCAATATGGGTATGATTGTTAATACTAATAAGACTAAGGTCATAATTATTAAATCCAATAAGATCCCTTATGATACCTTTGTATATGACAACAACAACTTGGAGGAAGTGACTTCATACAAATATCTTGGAATTGATATTCACCACAAGCTCAATTGGAATTATAGCATTGAGAAATGGATTATTGGGGGATGGCGGGCTTATTATGGGCTTGAAAACAAGTGTAAATCAGATGATCTTTGGAGTTGGGATAAGAAGAAACTTCTCTTTGAGACTCTTGTTACACATGTTATTCTTTATGGATGTGAAGTCTGGGGCTGTAGTATCTCTCGTGAATCCTGGAGAAAGATAGAGCAAATACAAAAGAATTTTATAACCTATAATCTCAAAATTAAAGGAAATACTCCTTATCACATCCTCCTTGTAGAAAGAAGCCTCTCCCCCATTGAGAGCATGGCTATGACTAGATACCTAATGTATAAGAACAAGTTAAACAACATGGAAGACAAGAGGCTACCTAAAATTGCTTCAAAATCAAGTCATAACCACCATCGACTTAAGCGAGGATGGCATAAAGACGCCCGGTCTTGGCTAAACTATTGGGGAATCATGGAAGAAACCATTTTGCAGAATAAAGATACTATTAAAAAAAACATCAAATCAAAATTTAAGGAAAAAATGTGGTGTGATAAAGAGTTAGAGGAAAAAAGAAAATCAAGGTATTATAAAGATGTAATCAACTCTAATCTAGAAGATCAAAATTATCTATGTGTTTTTCCAAGTGTAAAGAAAAAAATAAGCATTGCTAAGATAAGAACAAATTCTCACGAGCTCCATAGTGAAACTGGGCGTTGGTCAATTCCTAAAACACCTTGGGATGAAAGAGTGTGTTACCTTTGTGACACTAAGAAGGTTGAAGATGAAAAGCACTTTCTCTTAGATTGTCCAACCTATACCCATATTAGATCTCATTTTCAAAATATTAATCACACTACCAACCTTCCTAACCTCGTAACTCAACAAAAATATGGTTATCTTGGAAAGCTTCTCTTAATACTTTTTGATCACAGAAACAAAATTCTAAAAAATCACAAGTAATCACTTGCCCTCTTAAGGTCCGATAAACCAATTAGATATTAATAAACATTAATCATCATCATATGATTAATTTAAAAAAAATTACTATTATCTTTTTATATGATTTATTTAAAAAATGTTATATTTTTATATTATTTATTTAAAATATTTAATTTTTTCCTTTTTTACTATCACATATTCTTTCCTATTATTATTTTTTATATGATTGATTTTAAAAATGTTAGATTCTTATACCATGCTTTTAAAAATTTTAATTTTCTTTTATTACTTTATTTTTATATTTTTTGATACGATTGATTTTAGAAAAAAATATATATATTTCTTTATATGATTTAAAAATGTGATTATTTTCCACATTAATTTAAAATTTTTGGTTTTTGATTTTTTATTATTATTATATTATTTTTTTATGATTTGATTTAAAAATAAAATATTTAGATATTTCTTTATACGATTTTAATTAGCAACAACCACATTTATGTAAAAAGTGGTTGATATACGACCCCATTTTCTATTTTTTTTAAATTAATGGGGCCAATCGAGATATATCAACCACTTTTTACATAAATATGGTTGTTGCTAGTTAAAAATATCACTCTCAACTTCTAAGCCGGATCGTGATATCTGACGGTAGATTTAAGTCCAAGCGGCCCCACCTATTATCTTGGCCATGTAAAGGCCTGTGCGCTTCGGATCCAAAGTCGTGGATCTTTATTTTCAATTTCAAGGCCAACATCATTCCCGGCTTTAAGTTTACCATTTAATGTGCATTGCCTGGATCAAAATTTACCATTTAATGTGCATTGCCTGGATCAAAATAATTTTCTTAAGCTATAGTAATGATTCTTTATTAATTTCCATCCAGTCAGAGAGTCATGATCAGATTTACATTTCTCGTTCATAAGCCAGCCTGCTTTTGAAGTCCTCTTGAGCTCTAGGGGTTCACTTTGGGCTGTTCTCAATTTGAAATTTCTTTCCGTCATCCTTTCAATTCAATGTGTGTAATGTTTCCAAACCACCGGTACTTTGTTTTGATTTTTCAATAGCAAGCGATACGGTTTTGGACTTGAAATCTGAAGTTTAAATCTCATTAAATTCCAAATGCATTACTGCAAACTCCTTGTCATCTTGATTCCCCTTCGATAGCAGGATACTTCATCTTGATTCCTCGTCAATTTGTTTCAAGATTTCCTATCCAAGTCAGAACGTTGAATCATGTGGCTGCCGCATTGCCAGATTTATCTAGTTGTAGCATTCTCCGTATTGATTCCCAGTTATGGCACAAATGTCAGCATCCTTGGAAATATAAGGCCCCATGTCGTAAATATTGGTGCTCTTTTTGCATTTAATTCTACGATCGGAAGAGTGGCAAAGACGGCTATAGAATTGGCAGTGAAAGATGTAAACAGCGATGAGACTCTGCTCAACGGGACAAAGCTAAGGACTTACTATGGTCGACTCTAATTGCAATGTCTTCTTAGGAACTGCACAAGGTATGCAATCTAAACCTTTGTTTTTTGTATTTAGAAAGGAAAGTTTTATTGTGGCATTGGATCCAAAAGGATACCGTTATTTTAACCTTACAATTTGTGCAAACTGATCATTGGCTTATACGTATGGTTTCAGAATTGTTTGAACTATTTCCAGTTAAATAGCAATATCCTGAATTTGTATCAACAACACTCACAGTTTTAGGAAGGCAAAGCTGTTGAACAACAAACAGAATTCATGAACATAGAAAATAGAGAATGAAAACAGTCACACACAGTAAACAAGAATGAGATGAAGGCAATGATATTCTTTATTGCTTTTTCATTGGAGAAATGCTTTACAAATCTCAAGAAGCTCCTGATGTATCAACAAAACTCACAGTTTTAGGAAGGCAAAACTGTTGGACTTTCAGCCTGCAAATAGAATTCAAGAACAGAGAAAATAAAGAATGAAAACAGTCACACACAGTAAACAAGAATGAGATGAGGGCAATGATAATTTTTTTATTGCTTAGTCATTGAAAAAATGTTTTACAAATTTCAAGAAGTTCTTATGGGCTTCTTCATTTAAATAGGAGATTCTCCAGATTTTTCACTTATATAAAAAGAAAGCCAAACACTTGA
This sequence comes from Picea engelmannii, assembly GCA_009831015.1. NCBI lineage: Eukaryota > Viridiplantae > Streptophyta > Pinopsida > Pinales > Pinaceae > Picea > Picea engelmannii. The sequence continues at coordinate 114,652 of ML790160.1, read as the reverse complement.
GAAACCTTAACTGGCTGGCTCACTGGCACTGCACTGCACTGCACTGCACTGGATCAACCTAATCACTGGCACTGGAAAAAGAACATCAAAATAGCAAGTCATAATTACAGATATAACAAACAGCACCACCAGTAGTTTACCAAGTTGAGTCTCCTGTTGCAGTTTACTCAGCAGCGCATCCAATAACATAGAAGGTAAGGGTGTATAATCATCGAAGGGTTGGGTACCTAATCATCGAAGGTTTTCCAAACACTTGAGAAACCTTACCTGCATTGTTATAAAATCAATAATATTCTAAATATTTTTTTTTAATCAAAGAGGGTTCACAAGTATAGGGAGGCAAAAAAATAAAAGCAAATCCACGTGGAAATTTAATAACATAGTGGTTTGTAGGGGCAATACAAAGTAATAGGATTATTACGATAAATATAAGAATATGCTAAAAAGAATATGAGATTTGCATTCCAATTTTGTGTTTTTAAGTTGTTTGTGGTGAATGAATTTGATATGGCATGTTCAAAGTATTGCATAAAAATAATTAAGTGAATTTATAATCATGTGTTAAGTAAATAATGTTCATAAAGTAAATTGAGAAAATATTTATATTTTTAAAAATGAAAAGTTAAAAATGATGAAACATAATAATAAAAAAAAAACAAAAAAAAAATACTATAATAAAATAAATTAGCATAAATTTATTTTAATTCCCATCTATTAAGTATATGGAGAAATCAACTAAATTAAATGTTTGTACTTCAAAGATTTAATCCTAAATCCTTCTTTCCACTTGATAAATTTGAATTTTATATGAAAAGATGTGTAGATTTTTACTATTTTTTCCAAATATTATATTAATTTTAGAGATTTACCATTAGATCCAACATTATTCAATAGAAAATAAATTTTAAATTTTAAATTAATTTTTTCTTAAATAATAATAAATAAGAACTTTCATTTAAAAACATTAATTATAATAAACCAAAATACATATATAATTCTAATCTTCCTCTATAATTTATAAATTTACTTCAAAATGTCAATGAACTTCAAACATATTTCCCAATATAAGTTTTATTAAGCTTAGTCAGTGCATAAAGTAGAATTATAACAATGATTTTATTTTGAATTATAACAATAAGTTTATCCTTTTACTTAAATATTAATTTGCTTTTAACTTTATACCAAATTCCATATGTAAAATTTTTGTGCCAAATCTGATATTTAACATAAAATAATTGGACATATATATATATATATATATATATATATATATATATATATATATATATATATATATTGTCTATCGTCAGTGATGGAGTGTGTTGTTAAGCCACTCCGTGACAAAAAAATCCAACCATGTTAAGGGTTGGTGTGGCTCAAGTGCGATTCCCATGTGATTTTGACGACGGCTTAGATGCCCCTGAGTCGCGATTTCTCAAGCCACAGGTTAATTCCAGCCCTAAATATTCATCTTGTCTTCCCATCTTCTTTCTTTTCAGTCAAAACAATGAGTTTGAATCTGATCAGATTTTCAGGGATAACCTGGGTTTGACATGGATCAAAGTTTTATACATTTCAAAATATCGATTCAGGGGTTTTACCCCATTTTAAACCAACCCAAATGATCAGAAAATAAATTAGATTTCTAAATGAACCAAAAATTTAAAACTGTATCACCAAAAAACATGCCAAAAAAATAACTCGGAAAAAAATATTACTCTCTAATTAACTCACTCCCAAGCTTACTCCTAAGTTAGGCTCAGGGCGGACAAAGATATCCATTTAAAAGGTCAAACCGTACAGCTTCGTTTGCCATCTCATGCAAGCCAAAGCAAAACTTCTTGCAGGGCATGTCAGATCAAAACTTCTTAAAAGGTTTCCTTAACTGAAAATACATGTGTTGCCATATCATTTAGTAAATGTTCTGCAAATCCGCCCTCGAAAGCTTGGAGATTTCGAAAAGCAGCATTATTCAGTCTGCTAAGCAGCATTGATTGTTGAGGCAGATGAAATATAGGTAGTTGGACTTGATAGATTCAGATTGGACGGCCTATAATTTATTTGCCACATTTCATGTCAGTAATTACCTTATGTTCTTTTGTTCTGTAAAGTTGTAAAAGCAGTAATCACAAAAACTCAGGTATGTGAAATATAAACCATCTAATTCGAAAGCAATTCCAAATTTATAATCTATCTGTGATAGCATTCAATACTGAATAGCAAACTGTATATTAACCACCAAAAACTAATACCATCAAGCCCAAAAACTAATACCATCAAGCTGATTTTAATAAACGATTCCGTATCAATACCTACCTTTGTTTCGTAAAACTGTAAAAACAGCAACTGTAAAGTCTCCAGATAACCCACATGTTCCAACGTATCCCATTGGCTTCTCCATTTTAAATTAAAGCCCGATAGGAACTACACTGCCATCCATGTAGCAGCTGTTTCATTAAGGACATTCGTTGAAAAAAAATCACCGTAGCTCTTTTTCTTCTCCCAACGCAATGTTGGTTGTTTTTTCAGAGATAGGTTCTAAATTTCCGGCTCATTTGTCTTAATGTTTGACAAGGTTTAGTTTAAAGCTGGGTGTGGGTGTGGCATCTTTGTCAAAATCGACAAAGCTCGAGCATATAACAAACAATGTTTTCACTCGGTAAGGAAACAAAGTTGTTACTTGGTAAGATTCGATACACTAGCTGTGCTTTTGGCTCATCGATTGAAGCACATGCTATGTCAACACTATATGTCAACCATGATATGACAATTGAAACATATCATTATCATTATTTATTTTAAAGATCTCCTTCGTATACGTATGCATCTCAATTTACAAATTACTTGTAAATTTGGTTTATTAATATCAATATAACCATCAATCCATTGGTTATAACTAATTACCATATTAACATATAAACAATTTTTTATTTTACAACTTGACCCTAGGCTTGATGTTTACTTTGCCAACTGACATATAAATCAGCTTCACTAACTACTTAAACCATTTTAACTTTTCCATATTAGTATATAAATAATTTTTTATTTTACAACTTAACCCTAAGCTTGATGTTTACCTGCCAACTAACATATAGATCAGCTTCACTAACTTTTTTATAGTAGAAGATCAGCTTCACTAACTACTTAAACAATTTTAACTTTTCTATGTTTAAAATAGAAATAAAACTATTATTAATTAATTCATAGAAGATTGTGGAGATTGATTTTTTTTTTTTTTTTTTCTTTTAAAATGTTTTTTCCAATTGGTACAAGGTATGAATTTGCCTTATAATCAATTTTTAGGAATTAAGTATGAATTTTCCTTTCAATCAATTTTTAGGAATTATTTTTGAAGGGAGATTTATATTATGTTTTGTAAGGTAGGTTAAAATGATTTTTCCAAATTACCTTGGATGGGGTGCCATGTAGCGTAGCTTAACCACGCGGTGGAGAGCCTGGCAGGGCCTTAAATACAGGTCATCGGCTCCCATCTCCTCACCATTAAGATGGGAGCAAGCTCGAGCAGCCAGGCCCATGGGAAGAGCCCTCTCACGCGCGTGAAGAGGACAGACGCACGGGGCACTAGGGGGATAGTCTTAATGGCTAATCCTATCATGATCACCCTCATGTTTATCAGCGGTTCTGGACGGGAGACAATGCATTTTGAATTCGACTGACCAAAGTCTGAAATTTCTGAGCACTGGTGTAGAGCTAGCCACCCGGTTGACGTTTTAGTCATAGTTCTGCTCATCCACATGCTGAGGGAAAGAGGCCGACCTTGCAGAGGCGCAATATCGTATGCTTTCAATGCTCGTCGGAAGAGACAACAAAGATTTGAGAGGGCATTGTCCATAGCTCGGACGTAGAGAGTCCACAAAACGAGAAATCCCATGATGCCTCCCATGGCCTATGTGGAGGAGGTTTTTCCGGAAGAACCCATCCAGGATCCTCCGGAACATCTCCTCTTCATTGTTCCCGATAATTGGAATCCGCCAACTTGCCTTCTAGGCGAAGCTAAGCTACGAGCCACAGGGACACCGTACAGTCATAAGGAAGGCGACCAAACAGAGGAACCCACCACTTGCTATGTCGAACAAGAAATCCCGAAAAATGTGGACACAACGACGACTTCAGTAGCAGGTGAATTCTCCATGGACACAGACCACCATGAAGCTCAAAGAGGACAACAAGATAGGCGCGAGGTAGGAAAGACGGAGGATAGCTGGGTGAGGGAGGGTGGCATGGCTCCTGCGCCACGTCCGCTCTCTATCATGATGGAAGTATGGTGTGTCCAACCGCCATTCCTCCACCTGGAACACTTGGAGCTGATATTTGAAATGAGAAGCCTGGTGGAAGACCAAATCCACCGTGCCCTCCAAATCAACCAATGCCTAGACACATTGTATGATGCCTACTCCAACACGTCACCAGGACAATGGTGCCCAATGTGTGCACAACCCTTCGCACTGCCAACCAGAGCAGGAAAGAATGAAGGAGATGCTGAGACCACTGGGTAATTGCTACAGTTAATGTTAATGGTTGCAGGTTCTGTTTTGTTTAGAACTAGGGCTCTAGCTCTGTCAAAGTTTCAATATGTTGTAAGTAGTAAGCTAAAGGAACATTTTTAGACTAATGGCTGCCATATGTCCTAGTTTCCTTCGGGCAGGACAGATGGCAAGTCATTTTTTGAAACAAGTTGCATAGGAATCTAGTTGTCTCGGTTTCCATTTTTTTGGCGAGACACTTGGCATTACAAACGTTTTTGTAAGCCTGCACAGTTAATACAATAGGATCCTCCTTTTTTACTTAAAAAAAAAATATTTTTTCCAAATTGGTACCACTTAATTTTTAGGAATTATCTTTGAAGGGAGATTTATATTGTGTTTTGTAAGGTAGATTAAAATAATTTTTCCAAATTGATAGGAAGTATGGATCTGTCTCAATTTTTAGGAATTATCTTTAAATTGCAATTTATATTATATTTTGTAAAGTAAATTATAAGAGGTAGAAGGAATTCTATTTTATATAAATCTAAATAATACTTCTCTTACTACATTTTTTAATTGTTTGTTATTCAACATTAATATAATAAAATATAATTTTTTTAAAATAAATTTATATGATAATAATTTTTTTTTAAGAATTTTTATATAAAGAATTTTTTTTCAATATATTAATGAATATAAAATTTCAAAATGTGTGAGTTTATAAATCTATTAATTTAACTAAAAAAAGTGTTGTATGATTTCTTACCAATTTCTATATGGAAAATTTATTTCCAATATACTAATGAATGTAAACTTTCAAATATTTGTGAGTATATAAAACCACTAGTTTATCCATAAAACCTGTTTTATAGTAGTGAATTGACTATTAAAAAATTTGCAACCTAGTTGGTGTGTATTACAATAGTTTTAAACTCAATTTTTTCTTTAAACCTATTTTTCCTTACTAGTAAGATGTTGAGAGGAACTCCAAACATTACTCTTGGAATTTCTAACCATTTAATTATTTTGGAATCAACTAATTGTGGCTTTTAGAATGATCTTGTATTCTTAACCAACAAATCAACCAACAAATTTATTGAAATATGTAACATCCCGCTCTGGCGCATTGAGAAAACTTATTCTTTGAGGACACTTGCTCGCAAGTGATCTGGACTTTTATGATGTTAAAACATTTATCCTTGATTATGATGCGTTATGATAGATGACATGATGTTTTACTGCTTTGA
>ML790160.1:76257-104452 GCA_009831015.1 Picea engelmannii | reverse complement strand
ATAGGATGTATTGAGATTGTTAATTAATTTCAGGGTTAGTACTATAATTGGAATTGTCCAAACTCACAGTTGTATGATATCAGACTCTCGATCTGATAAAGCTAGTCGCTCTGTATATAAGTCTGTGTGTGTGATTATTTTCTATGTAAAGAATCCAGTGCTGTATCAAGAGTCTCAGGCCCTTTAAAGGCAGGGTTTCCACTCTTGCAACACACCTCTAAGGTCGTATCAGTCGTCTCGGGCTCTTTAAAGGCAGAGTTCCCACCACTGCGACCTCCTGACAGAGATTACTAGTTTCTGCCTGAGCAGTCGGCCAGGAGCCTATTTGACATTCTCTCTCTCCGGAGCAGAGAACTAAGATTAAACGCCCTACTTTCTTGTGCAGAAATAGTAAAATCTACTACTATGGATTCTTCCATCTGTGTTCATACTGTACATAACACAGTATGTCATTTAATGTTTGAGTTACTTGTTGTGCACCTTATGTCTTCTTGTTGTGATCATCGTGATTGTGTCTTGTTAGTCGTCGGGTGGCGACGTAGAGTCAAGTGTGTCTGTTTCCTTTTTACACGCGCGCACACACCTTTAAAAAAAAAAATTTGCACCTGTTATCAGAGTTGTTGTCGTAACGAGGAGGATGTTACAACAGTTTTATAGTAGTGAATTAACTATTAAAAAATTTGCAACCTATTTGATGTGTATTACAATAGTTTTAAACTCAATTTTTTCTTTAAAACTATTTTCCCTCACTAGTAAGATGTTAAGAGGAACTCCAAACACTACTCTTGGAATTACTAACCATTAAATTATTTTGGAATCAACTAATTGTGGCTTTTAGAATGATCTTGTATTCTTAACCAACAAATCAACCAACAAATTTATTGAAATAATACCACACTCATGGTAATAAACAAAATCTAATTTAATAGAATTAAATTGAATTCAAGTAAAATTTGAGTTTGTGGGATTGTTGAACTCTTTGAACTTGCACATGTAAAGCTCTAAACTTTTAAAAATTTCATACAATGATTTATTAGCAATAATTCTCCACTCCTTTGATTCCCCTATAATGCACAACAATCTGAGCTACCTAAGAACCATTCTCTTATAAAAATACTTTTGATAAACACTTCAAATTCTAAACATTTCACCATCTCATAGTTGCATAATTAGACCCTTCTTCAATGGTTACATGCACTTTGGGAGGAGGATGTATGCATGGGATGGGCTATCGTATTTGGCAATATCGTCCTTGCCCACTTATCTCCTTTATTTCAATCACCTTGATGATGAGGGTCGTATTTTTGTGGTGATTTTTTTCACTTATAGTTGATTGGTTTAGCTTGTGATGTATTCTTGACCAAGCATTGATCATTGTGACTTTGGTGCCACAAAATTCACATTAAATCATTTTCTTTTCATTTTTCATTAATGTGACTTTACCCTATGTCAACTCGCATAATCATTTTATTCACTTTTCCTCTTCAACCTTATATTTATCCCATTACTTAAATTTACATAAATATTATAAGCCAATAGTATTAAAATATTATATAAGTATTTATTTTAGAGAGAAGTATAGAATGCTTGTTGAACACTTCACCCATCTTATCTTTAAGGTGAAAAACAAGAAAGATATACTTACATCCTTGAATATACAAGTAGAAAAATAAAAGTAAGAGAAAAAATAAAATAAATTTAATGATTAAGAAATAACTATAAAAAAGAAGAAGCAAATAAATAAAAAGTTGAAATATAAGTAGAATAAAAAATAAAAAGTTGAAATATAAGTAGAATAAAAAATAAAGAAAATAAAGAAAATAAAGATAAATGGGAATATAAAATAATATAAGATTAAATTGACATATTATAAGAAGTAGCTAAAGTGATGGATGAAGGATAAAGGAGGACATGGGCAAGTGCAAGAAGAAATGTGTTAAATAAAGATTTCTCACCCAAACCGTGACTATTATGAAGAATAGTCTTTCCAGCATCAAGAATACCCGACTCCATCACCCTAGAGTTAACTGACAGAGGAGGCAGGTGATTCAAAGTAGCATGTGATGAAGAGGCATTTGAGATGCCCCCACCACCCATTTTACAGCTAAGCTCATCTATAGATTTGAAGAGACATGCCAGCTCTCATTCTACCTCGTCTGCTACGCCCATTAGCGCACTAACTTCATGCTCCATAACCCCAGGCCAACCACCCAATCAGAATCTATTGTCTAGGACAAAAACTAGTCAAAGGCTCAACGTTCTTGGTTCCGATAACAACGCCTAAAAAAGAGGGGAGAGAAGATAGTGAAGAGAAAATGATACTAAACCCAGCTGCACTTGAGAAAAATACCTCCAGTGCTAAAAGACTGGGAACCACCAAAAAACTGACAAAGGATAAAAAAACAAGGAAAAAACAAGGGTAAACTAGTCGCTTCCCATTCCTAGCTCCCTAGAGAAACTGCCATTTGTAACTCGAAAGAGATCAATGGTGTAACTCCAGACAATAGCAGGGCATCAGTTTCTAAGTATGGTAATCCGCCATTGAAACTTCAAGATAAGGTTAAAAAAACTTTTAGTTTTCGTCTCAACTTCATCATGGAGTCATTGTAGTAATCCACCCGCTCAAAAGAAAACACATATTTTTAATCAAACACATATTTGGATTTGAATTTGTAACCTTCTAAAAGCAAACACATATTTTTAATCATTAGGCGCACTCAAGTTGTACATGTTGATAACCATTAGGTCCATATAAATGTTAAAATAAATAATAATTATTATTATATAATAAACAAAAAATTATATTAACTTTTCATTTTTTAAAATATTTTTGGGCATTGCAATCAAGCCTAGTATCTAGTTTTATGGGATCATGGCTAGCTATTTAGATTCAAACTACCTTTTGGTCATGGAGTAAAACCTAAAACTGTTTTAGTTGGTCTTAGGGTAAAACTTAAAACTGTTTTTGAGGTAAGGATGCAAAGTATTGGTTTAAGCATTAAAGACATCTTGTACTATGAAAAAATATGCCCCTTACAAATTACCAACAAATCATTTTCTTTAAATAACAATAATAATTCAACTATGGATAATAATTAATAATAATTATCCTTAACTAGCAATTTAGCATTAAAATAGAGTAAATGTTACCACACTCCAAAAACTTTCAATTTTTTTTAGCATTAAAAGATTAAATTTTAATTTTAATAATATTTTAGATACTTCATAAACCTGAATTTAAAATTATACCATTGTATTCATTCATTCAAACAAGTTGTTGAACACAAGTTAAAAAAATAATGACTTAGTTATTTTTATTCTTAAAAAGTATACTAACCACAATGATCTATTAGAGACTTCATAATCTTGAATTTAAAATTATTTCAATGTTTTAATTTAAAATTATCCCACTATATTTATTTAAACAAATTGAATTTAAAATTATCCCAGTGTATTCATTCAAACAAATTGTTTGACAAAAGTTGAAAAAATAATGATTTAGTTATATTTAGTTATATTTATTCTTTTAAAAACTGTAGTAACCACACTGATCAATTATCTATTAGATAGATCATAAGCTTGAATTTAAAATTATTCTAATGAATTGTATTCATTCAAACCAAGATGTTTCACAAAAGTTGAAAAACAATGACTTAGTTATTTTTAACCTTTAAAAATGACACTAACCACAATGCAATATTGTTTTGTGCAGGTTCTCCTTGTCTACGATGTTTCTTCAAATTTCTGTTTGTGAAGGCTTTGAGCTTCCCTATAACGCATTTGTTTGAATTATACCATAGAATTTATTATATCGATATGCAGTGAGAAAGATGAAGATTCACTAGGCTAGCAATAATGGAAAGGTATTGGGGCGAATAAATTACCAGTATGTCCAAAATAAAATCCGTTGTGCAAACAATTTTGTGAAAAAGCAATCAAATATAATGCAAATATATCGCATTGATGCAGAGGAAAACACTAAGAGCACGCTTGGACGAGCAGTGCTTATCATATGGCTATGTTTGGTCTTAATCATCACAGAAAGCTGCTTTAGTTATTCCACTTATTAATTTAAAGTTTGTTCTTTGATGTTGAGTTGCTTTAGTTATTCCATAATTTAAATGTAAGTGATTATGTTTTGCATATTAACTTTGTTTACCTATCTTTATCTTTATATATCAAGGTTATTTAAATTCAAGTAAATAGTTAATTTTTTTCAACTTTATCTTTTAAAAGTATATATACTCTACATCATTTTAAATTAATCATTTTAAATTAATTTTTTTTTAAGTAGAAACACATATTCTAAATCCTTCAACCTCATTTAAATTAATTGTGTTAAAGTCCTGCCACAATATGTAAAACCAGTGCACGCCGAAATACCTACAACATTACAATTTTGAACAGAAATAAACTGAAATCATTGGATTGGATAACTGGTAAAGAGTAATAGTAGAGACAGAAACAATTAACATCATCCAAAACCCCAAATCCTCTGCAAGAAGCCTGTAGAACTTGGATGACATAAGCGACTTCCACCTACTCAATGTTTTTGGACCGTAGATTTCACCCACCTGATACTATGGCCCAATTGCATTGTAAAGGTGAGACCAAATTCATTGCAACTAGGACATGTATTAGAAATGCTCATTGTAAATTAGAAATGCATGTCCACTAACTAATAAATATAAGTAATTATCCATTTAATTTAGCAATCACATTTATACATTTTTATTCAATTTGTGAATGAGGCCGTAAATAAAGCAATAATTTGATTATAGTAGTTGAGGTTGTAAATAAAAAGTTAAGAAAAGAAGTAACATGGACAAGTATAAATACACTTTAAGAAGCTCCTCATTTTTAGACACACAAGTTTAATGATTATCTATCTTGAAGTGTAAATATTTTTGTAGTATATTTAAGGTAGTGAAGTTTGAAATAGTGAAGGGAAGTGAAGGAAAACTCTGCAAACTAGCTTTATGAGGTTATCTGGCTTTATGAGGCTATCTGCGGGTCATAGTGGAGCAAGGCGCGGATATCCGCGGGTCGCAGTGGATCAAGTCGCGGATTTGTGAAAATGTTTTGAAAAATGATGCTTGGTCTAGGTTGCAGCAAATCATAATGACACAGCAGGGTTGTTGTAGGGCCTGAGATGGTTTGCATCAGGTTTCATCATGAGTAAAGTGTCTTTATATATTTGATGCATAGATGGTTTGGCACATGCTTAAGGCATGTCTTGGAGGTCTTTTGGTACATGGTTGCATATGGTTGAGGTTCATGTCTTGGTGATATTGATACATGCTTGAGAGCTATCCTTGGTACTTGGTTTATGGATGTTATGATTCATTGTTAGAAGCACATCTTTGTGACATTGGCATATACTTGAGGCATATGGTACATGGTATGATATATGCTTGAGGTACATTGTGGCACATGTTTTGGAGGTTTGGGCATATGCTTGAGGTACATCTTGGTGATGTTATGGTAAATCGATTAGAAACATATATTGGTTATCTTAGTATATGGTTTGGTATATGTTATGGTGATGTTATCACATTCTTGAGGCACTTCATTGATGATATCCTATTGTATATGGTGGCATATGTATGAGGCACATTCTTTGGTGCTTGGTTGAGGCACATCATTTGATGCATAGATGATGCATGGTTGATGTACATGGTATGGTATAGGTTGTGGTATATGGTTGATGTATATGGTATGGTACAAGTTGTGATACATGGCTGATGTATTTGGTATGGTATAGGTTCTAGTACATGGTTGATGTACATGGCATGGTGATGGTTTTGGTATCCATGTGAGTGGATCTGATTGATGATGATATATCAGTGACAAAGAAAGTGACAGAGATAGTGACATGTTGGATGATTGGTTTATCATTAGTTACATGTTGATGTGAAAGTGATAGTGACAATGACAGTGATAGGTTGTTTTATTGGTTACAGTGGAAGTTACAGGTTGATCAGTGGTAGTGACAGTTTGAGTCTACACTTATATTTCAAGGCAGTAGGACAGGGCAAGGAAAATGGGTTGTAACCTCCTTGTTGGTGTTGAATAACTCAGGGAGTTGGAGCTTCTGTCAAGTTGGAGATTGTAAATTAGGGGGTCGTAGCCTCCTTCTATTTGTAGTTGGAGAATTCAGGGAGTTGGAGCTTCCTTCAGGTTGGTGTCTGTAAATCAGGGGGTCATAGCCTCCTTTCAGTTGTAGCTTAAGAATTCAAGGAGTTGAAGATTCCTTCAGGTTCATTCTTGTAAATCAGGGGGTCGTAGCCTCCTTCCATTTGTAGCTGGAGAATTCAGGGAGTTGGAGCTTCCTTCAGGTTGGTGCCTGTGAATCAGGGGGTTGGTGCCTCTTTCAAGTTGGTGTTGGATAATTGGGAAGTTGGTGCCTCATATAAATGTATTTTTGATATATATAAGAAAGCATTATGTGTTTTTCTCCCATTTGGGTTTTCACGTAAATTTTGGTGCACTGTGTATCTATGGTAGTTTATTATGCACTGATGAATGATATTGTTTATGATGCAATGATATACTGAATGCATAAGTGATAATCTACTGAATATTGTTGATAAAGTTGAAGTTTATATATTGTGATTGAAAGAGGTAAACATGATCATACTGATTCACGCCCCCCCCTCCCCCCCGTCTCAGTGTTCCAACAATTTGTTTCAGAGCGGGTCCTTCAAGAAAACAGTTTAACCACTGGAAGGAAGATCATGGAGTATGCTAAGATTACAGTACCATAGTTTGATTGTCAGAATGGTCAGAGCTATGAGATGTGGAGAAACAGGATGAAAGTATTTCTAGGAGCACATAGATATGATATTTGGTACTCCGTTGTTACGAGATACACCGGTTTAAAGAAACCGAAGACTGCAACCAAGAAGGAATTGAAGAGAAAAAAAACAAAATAGCAATGGATTTTATCTTGGAAGGATTACTGGATCCAATAAAATACAAAATGAGACAATGTTGATCGGACAAAGAACTTTGGGATAAACTACATAATCTATACTTTAAAGAATCTCATTTTATTGCAAAGCTAGAGCATATTAATCAGAATATAGAAAATGTTGAAGCAGAACGAGATGAAATATTCTCTTCATGTCAGACATTTCAGAAGAATAAGATTGTGAATAAGGAATAGTAAATCTTGAAGCAGAATTAATCAACGCTTTAGACGATCTGATGAAAAAAAGAAGGAAGAACAAGTCACTCAAGGAAGAATTGATCGAGCTAAAGAAGGGGCCTCAAAATTCCAACTCTGAAGAAGTTCAACATATGATTACAAACCTAAAATTCCAAGTAGAATAAGCCATAATGATTGAAGAAGCATGCAAAAGTCAGTTAGAAGAAAAGTAGTTTTTGGAAGCCGAAATAGTAGCACAAAGAAAGATCAGAGAAGAGAGAAAATATTTTGACTAGCCATTTCAAGGAAATATCAGAGGACTTAAACAAGCTTGAAGAAGAATTCAGTTAACAAGAAAGAAGACTTGAAGAAGAAATTATCTCCTTGAAGACCCAACTTGAAGAAACAAAGAGAAATGAAGAAGTCATTTTGATCCAGATGATGAAGAAATAAGAAGATTGTGAGAAGCTTGAAGAAGAAGTTCTCACATTACAAGTTAAAGTTGTTAAGCTTAGCAAGAAAACTGAAGAGTCGAGAGAAATCTCCACATCATTAATAAAGAAATTTGAAGGGAAGTGTTACAGGTTGCTAGAAAGGAAGAATGAAGAGAAGACTAAGAGTTATGCAGAAGTCATCAACGACCCTATTAAGAAGGAAGAATGTGAGCCCTCAAAGAAGAATATTCTAGAAATGAAGACAAATCAAGACAACGATTACAGAAGAGACGAATATCAAAGAAGACCCTCCACTTTCAGGTATCAAAGAATCTTGAAGAATGTGAGCCCTCAAAGAATAATATTCTAGAAATGAAGAAAACTCAAGATGAAGATTACATAAGAGACAAATATCAAAGAAGACCCTCCACTTTCATGTATCAAATAAACTTCAATCATAGTGAAGGAAACAACCAAAAAGAAGATCGTGATCAACCAAGACATGAGTTCGGAAGGACTACAAAACAAAGAAGATCATTTACTCCTAGGTATCAACGTTTCTTTTAAGGTCAATGTTTTAATTGTAATAAGTTTGGACATAAAGCTGTAGATTGCAAATCTTATGGAAGAAATGGTCAACCAATAAATGTGTATGTGGCCCCACACAAGTACACTACGAGTTAAAGTTGTTAAGCTCAGCAAGAACATTGAAGAGTCGAGAGAAAGCTCTACATCATCAGTAAAAAAAGTTGAAGGGAAGTGTTACATGTTGCTAGAAAGGAAGAATGAAGAGAAGACTAAGAGTTATGCAGAAGTCATCAACGACCCTATTAAGAAGGAAGAATGTGAGCCCTCAAAGAAGAATATTTTAGAAATGAAGAAAATTCAAGACGAATATTACAAAAGAGACAAATATCAAAGAAGACTCTCCACTTTTAGGTATCCAAGAAGCTTGAAGAATGTGAGCCCTCAAAGAATAATATTTTAGAAATGAAGAAAACTCAAGACAAAGATTACAGAAGAGATGAATATCAAAGAAGACCCTCCACTTTCATGTATCAAAGAAGCTTCAATCATTGTGAAGGAAACAACAAAAGAAAAGACCATGATCAACCAAGACATGAGTTCAGAAGGACTACAAAAAAAAAAAGATCATTTACTACTAAGTATCAAAGTTTCTTTTATGGTCATTGTTTTAATTGTAATAAGTTTGGACATCAAGTTGTAGATTGCAGAGCTTATGGAAGAAATGGTCAAGCAAAAAATGTGTATGTGGCCCCACACAATATTGAATGTTACAAGTGCCACAACTATGGAAATTTAACACGTGACTGTAGAAGCATGATGGATACTTCCATGAAAGAGAACACTGATATTAGATATAAAAAGGTTTGGGAAAGAAAACAAGAACATGTAAAGGAAAAACATATGAATGAAGAATACTCAGAAGTCATACTCTCAGGATTTGTAGTAGTACAAGATCGGGACAAATCTATAGGAAAAAAAGATGTAAGATACATGAAGGTTTGGAGAAGAAATGAAAAGCAAGAAGAATAGGTGAATGAAAACTATGTCTCATAGATCGTACTCACAAAATTTGTAGCAGCGCAAAATGATGATGGATCTATAGGCAAAGAGAAAGATGACAAAATCTAGGAAGATGATGAACAAAATGTCAAAATTCAGGAAGATTGTGAAGAGGAAAATTATTCCGCATTAGGGCGGATTCCTCCACCTTTCCGAGCAATTCGACTTGGAGAATCCTAGTTGAAGAGGGGGAGTCTAAGCAACAACTCTACAGATCAAAGAACTATCTTTCGAGCAGTATAAAGAGTTTGTAGTTTTTGAAAAGGCAGTTTCATAGTGGTTTGATAACAAAAGTGCAGAATGTCTTGTGATCGATTGTTTGAAGAAAAACTTCAAGAACACATTCCCATATAGGTATCAACTGACAATTACGAAGAATATCAGTGGCACATTTTTCAGGCAGAGATTTATGATTTTATTTAGGATTCCAGGCATGTATTCAGACATGGATATATTCAGTACAGATTGTTGTAGACATGTAGAATCTGATTTGAAAATTGAACAGGCAGATTGAGCAGTAAGAAATATGTAGTGATCAGTTGCAGAATATTCAAAGAAGTCTTCATAACATTAAAGTAACCGATGGGTTAACATTGTATGAAATTGAGTAGCAGAATCATGGACAATTTTATGACATATGGAAAAGATGGATTTATTAGAGCTTTGACATGTCTAAACATATATATGACAGTGTATGAAAGCATGTTATAAATTGGAATAAGTGGAATCAATGGAATTAGTGTACAAGTGGAACCAATTAGTCACATGAAATAAAGAAGTAAAAGGCACAAAAAAACAGGGAAAAGAAACCGCCAATAGAAGTTATATCATCAGAAGGAAATTGTTGAATGATGTTGTCATTGTTGTCTAAACAATGAACTTGACAAGCCATGAAGACTTGAAGTCAAGTAAATTTGAATGTTTTATATATATATCACTGAATTACAAGAGGGATCACCAATAGACAAAGAGCATCAGAAGAGAGGACGAAAACCAAGTACAGGAAGCCCCACATTGATCTACACAAAATCTTGTAGAGAAGTCAAGGGGAGAAAAAATTTCGGTGAGAGAGACCATATTAGTAGTATGAAGATAGGGGGAGAGATATCAACAGGGGGATTTACTATTTTTCCTATGAGGAAGAAAGAGAAACATCAAAAGAAAAATATCAGAAGCATGAAGACATGGGGAGTAGCCCTAAAGGAAGATGCCCTTGCCATTGATGTCAAATGGGGAGAGAATGAGGAGAGAAAGATTGAGAGCATTGGTCACAGGTGGAGTATGAGTGTTGCCATCAATGCCAAAAGAGGAGATTGTTAGAAAGTTGGTTGTCATTGATGTTATTGGATAGTTGGTTGTCATTGATGTCAACATAAGTGGTTGTCATTGATGTGTCAACATAAATGGTTTTCATTGATGTCAACATATGTGATGGGTGAATTTAAAGGAGTCTCCAAAGTGGTTCCCTTATGGAATAGCTTTAAGCATGGCCCTCACGGGAAGACGCTTTGAAGAAGTCTATAAGAAACCCATAGATGTGGTCATGAATCCAGAAATTGTTTGAGGAATAAGGAAATGAAGGACAGTGTAAATGCAAGTAATAAACTCATAGATGGATAGTCCTCTTCATGCCATTTCCAACGGTATATGGAATGCCACGTAGTTCCTCACGGTTGAGGAGTTATGAGGTCATGAAGTTGGAAGCCCAGAATAATGGTTAAGAAGCCCCTAAAAGGTTATAACAAGATGCTACAAGACATTTATTAAACAATAAAGTGGTTATAAAAATAAAGTACATGTCAGCATAAAGTTAGGGAAATAAGTCACATGGACAAGTATAAATACACTTCACGAAGCCTCTCATTCTTACACACACAAGTTCAATGATTATCTATCTTTCAAGTGTAAATATTTTCATAGCATATCTGATGTAGCAAAGTATGAGGTAGTGAAGTATGAAGTAGTGAAGGGAAGAAAAGGAAAAGTCTGCAAACTAGCTTTCTGAGGTTATTTGTGGGTCGCAGTGGAGCAAGACATGAACATCCGTGGGTCACAGTGCAACAAGGTGCGGACATCAGTGGGTCACAGTGGAGCAAGTCACAGATTTGTGAAAAGGTTTTGAAAAATGATGCTTGGTCCGGGTTACAACAAGGCATGATGACACAACAGGGTTTTTGCAGGGTATGATATGGTATGCATCATGTTTTAGCATGAGTAAAGTTATGTCTTTATGTATTTGATGCATAGATGGTTTGGAACATGCTTAAGGTATGTCTTGGAGGCCTTTTGGTACATGGTTGCATATGGTTGAGGTTCATGTCTTGGTGACATTGATACATGCTTGAGACATATCCTTGGTACTTGGTTTATGGATGTTATGATTCAATGTTAGAAGCACATCTTTGTGACATTGGCATATACTTGAGGCATATGGTACATGGTATGATATATGCTTGAAGTACATTGTGGAACATGTTTTGGATATTTGGGCATATGCTTGAGGTACATCTTGGTGATGTTATGGTATATTGATTAGAAGCATATATTGGCTATTTCAGTATCTGGTTTGGTATATATTATGGTGATTTCATCACATGCTTGAGGCACTTCATTGATGATATCCTATTGTATATGGTGTCATATGTATGAGGCACATTATTTGGTGTTTGGTTGAGGCACATCATTTGATGCATGGTTGATACAGGTTGATGTACATGGTATGGTACAAGTTGTGGTATATGGTTGTTGTATATGGTATGATATAAGTTCTAGTGCATGGTTTATGTACAAGGTATGGTGATGGTTTTGGTATCCATGTGTGATCCGAAATGATCTTTTAAATGACTATGGTTAAGTATGTTGCATGCAAAATTTTACCAGTGAAGACTTAATAAGAAGGTGAACAAGCTTAAGAATAGAATTTTCATCACATAAGAAGTAAAAACAACAAAGCATAAGCAAATTCAAGACACTAGAATTTGATAATGGAGTTCGATAACTTTACCTGCGTCTCTGGGCCTCTATCTTAGTGGGGGAGGCTTATTTATTAAACTTCAATGCTCAAAATATACATCAAAATTACTTCAATTTTCTCTATGATTGAATCAAATGTGTTTTTCTATATCTCAGGAACCCAATGCAACAGATGACATCAAAAAAGGTTGAGCGTAGCTCCCAAAAATGGCCTCCAAAGATTGTCTAGTTCGTTGGCTTCTTTGTAATAAAACCTATTGTTCTGCACTATTTTGCATAAATTCGACCTCTGGTGCAGTGGTAATTCTTTTGGTTAAATAAAGTGAGGTTGTGGGATCAAATCCCAACAAACCACGATTTTTTGGCAAAGGATATGGTAAAAAAAATTGTAATATGGTTTAAAAAACCATAAAATATGATATTTCATGGCTTATATAATGGAACATGCCCTTTTAATAGGTTTTTAACCATATAATATATGGTCTAAAACATATATTTGGGCATGTATGGAATATCCCTTGTAATCTAGCTCAAACATATGGTTTTGATAGCCATATAAAATATGGTTAACATTACATATATTTCAACGTGGCTTAAAATATGGGGTTCGAGCCTTTTTGAAAGGGATAGTATTTAAACCATGTAATATATGGTTTAACCACCAATATTTTTAACATAGCATAGACTTTGAATATGGTGCAAATATATATGGTTAACACACATCATAAAAAAATCCACGATAAAACAAACAATTGCCATCGCCTATGACAAGTAGCACGCATAACTCAGATGGTTGGCATGATATGTGGAAGACTTTGGTGCTTGAATAGGTCTGGATTTCGATTTTCCTGTAGTATAATTAGAACCAACTTTGACATTCATCTCATTATTGGCCTAATCGGGGTGCCATGTGGCACCATATGATTAGGTCATGTGTCACCTTATCAATGCCCAAATTGACCAATCACCTTCTCAGTTAGCTTGCCAACTCGCCTGCATAGTCATCCCTCAACCTACCACATATCCAACTCTGCCATTGACACATGCTCTACTCATATAGTTTCACGTGTCCAACTCTGCCACTGCCACATCACCCTTTGACCAGTTGACTTTTTCCCTGTTTATGAAAAACTTCAGAACATGATAACTTTCTCATACAGACTCCATTTTCGAAACAAATATACCGTTAGAATCAACGCGATGAACTCTTCGCAATGGCACCGGTTTCATTTAAATTTCAATTTTTGGCCTTTTTGGATCCATTTTGGATCAATGTGAGTGGATATGATTGATGATGATATATCAGTGACATAGATAATGACAAAGATAGTGATAGGTTGGATGATTGGTTGATCATCAATTATAGGTTGATGTGACAATGACAGTGAAAGGTTGGTTGATGTAACCGTAGAAGTGATAGGTTGGTTGATGTGTTAGTGGAAGTGACAGTGATAGTGTCAGGTTGTTGTATTGGTGATAGTGGTAGTTACAATTTGATCAGTGGTAGTGACATTTTGAGTCTATACTTATATTTTAGGGAGGTAGGATAGGGCAAGGAAATGGTGTTGTAGCCTCCTTCCGGTTGGTGCCAATACTAAATTGAGGAAATCCCAGAGCAGTCATGGTGAATTGGGTGCAATTGAGAAAAAAACGCCAATTTCTGTAGTAAAATTCAATGAGAAATCAATGTAGGAGTGTCAAATTGACTATAAGAACCTATATGGGTCATGAGAATCTAAGTTACATAGCTTCCATGCTAGTTAGGAAGAGAAATTCAAATTCTAATCATGTTTGGAAATTTTTTAAAATTTGAAATTATGGAAAATTTGGGGCTTTTACGTACAGTTGACATCAGGGATGACATGGGAGTGATGAGTGGAAGTCAGATGACATGTGGCAGTTGAGTGGGTGCATATGTGGAACCTCGTGTGCCAACATGTCATACATCCAGAATTGGGAGGCCGAATGGAAAAACTAGGAAATGGAACTAGGACTATCTGAAAATTCGAAGGTTCGAATAAATGGACTTATTCAAAAAGTTTGGATTCCATATGTGGGACCCAGTAGAGGATAGTGAGTCAGTGAAAAATCCAGTAGATGGAACTTGTACATTTGAAAATTTGAAAATCTGGAAGAAACCATAAGTGGCCTTTTTACAAAATGCCATATGTCGGATGGCACATCAGTAGGCTATGAAAAAAGTCCCATGTCAGCATGTTGAGTTGGATGCCACGTCAGAGGAAATGTCAGCTTATGGTGTTAGAAGTATCACGTTATCTTGTTGATTCAACGTGCCACATTGACATGCCATGTCATAGGATACATCATTAGAGCATCGTTAGTATATCCATGGTGGCATATTGAGGGGCGAGACTGGATGGTGGAACCAAGAGCGAAAACCAGGACCATCCAAAAATTTGGGAATCTTGGATTTCATTTAAATAGAGTTATTTGAAATGTCGGATGTTGGAAGTGGAACCAAGACTCAGTGGAACCTTGTGGGTTAGTGGCATCGTGGTGATGTGGGTTCCACATGGGGATGGCATGGATACCATGTGGATGTTACGTGGCAAGAATTCAAGTGGCAACGCCTTGTTAGAAGGCCATGATGTTAGTCATGTAAAGAAGGAAGGATAGTGGAACCAGGACCATTTGGACATCCAAAAATATGAAATTTATTTAAAATTTATTGAAAAATTTGGATGCCAGATGGTGGAACTCGTACCATCCAAAAATATAGAAATTCGAGAAAACCTTTAAATCTGTTTTTCATGAAAGGACATGTACGGATGTCAGGTGAGACAATGCATGTCAGCACACTGAGTCAGATTCCATGTCAAATGACACATCAACTTATGGGGTTAGTGCCACATCAATGGTACACATCAAAAATCCATGGTGGTAGGCTGTAAGGCAGGGGCCGAATGGTGGAACCTAGAAACGAAATTGTGCCCATTCGAAAAATATGTAAATCCATAATTCCTCATAAATGGATATATTAGAAGAGATGGATTCTGGATGCCACATCAGTGTGTTGCGTTAAACGACAAGTCAACACATGTGTCAGGGACACATTAAGAAAATACCACTAGAGGAGCCACAGTGGCAGGCCATGGGGTTGGGCCAAATGATGGAACAGTGTGGTGGAACAAGGACCATCCAACAATATTGATTTTCTTAAAAAGGGGGAATTTAGTAAACTGATGGATTCTAGATTTCCAAATATGAAACCTTGACGCGGTGGAACCATAAAGTCCTGAGGTGGAAGGGTTGATTCCATGTGGGACAAGACACATCAATATGATGTAGAAACCACATAGAGGAAATAGAAAGGAGAGAGAAGATAAGTTTGACTGATGATGAGGTAGGACCATGTGTCCAGGGTGATGGCTTGGTAGTCATGGAGCATGACACGTGGACTCAACTACCTCATCAATCGACATGTTCCATGCCATATTAGCAAAGTGACTATGTCAGCAATTTCAGGGTCATATATGAAGTCTAAGGAGTGGATATTGAGGAAATTGGATGGTCAAGATATTACCTTGGAAAACATGGGATGATGAAACCTGGAAGGAGGAACCTTGACCGTCTGAAAATCCAGAAATTCGGGTTTTCTTAAAAAAAGGAATTTAGAAAAATGTTGGATGGTAGAACTTGGATGTAGGAATCAAAACAATCCAGAGATCCATATATCCAGAAATCTAGAATTTTAGAAAATAATCTTTATTTAAAAATCTAGATCTGGATATCGAGGAATTCAAAAATCCAAAATTTTGAAGAAAAATTCCCTTTGCTCCAAAAACGTGGATCTAGGTAATTGAGGAAAGGCCAACGTGGAATTAGGGTTGGCATAACATTACCCTAGGGTGTTAGTTAGATCATGGTTCCATGATGACAGAGCTACGTCTGCAACCATATCAACAGTTACATCATCAGTGGGTATATCAACATGTTGTCAAGTAGGCAAGTCGCGTATGGATAAATTTTCAAGTATGGAAAAAATAAAGAAAAGGGGGTATTTTAGTAGATTTTCAAAGAGATGATTTCTTCAGCAAGACCAAAGAAGACATTTAGTGGTCTTCAAGGATTGTAAATAATGTGTAGATTTTTCCAGTTTTGTTTTTATGTCCAACCTAACAAATGTTCTATTGGCTACACATTATGCAAACTTAAGTTTACAAGCAGAATAGTTCAATATGAGGATCAATGAGATAGATGATATTTATGAGGATGAATTCAAGGGACTGAATGTCATCCTAGGAAATTTTGAGACTGAGTCCAATTGGAACATAGAAGGAAGAGCACAATGTATTTATCTGGTGGAGACAATAAAAAGTCTACAAAGAGATGCGTTGAGCTACAAAGCTGATAATGAGAAACATAAGAGGGATCAAGAACAACATAATAACATCAATAACGAGTTTTTGTAGAGAGAAGGCAATTTGTAGAGGAATATGGATAAGGAACCGATTTCAAGGAAGGTAGAGGATAATAGATCTCATGCTAGGAGGGAAGAATCTAGAGGTGGTGATAGGCATCAACATTACACACCAAGACACTCAACTGCAAGATCACGTACTTATGCAAGAGCATAAAACATTCTAAGTCTGTCTCCTGTCAAACAACATCAGAGGAGGATTGGAGTAGATGATCTTCAATGGGATCTAAAAAATATCAAACCTCCTAAATTTGATGGTGAGAAATGTTATTGGAAAATATGCAGTTTGGGAAAATCCCAAGACAAGCCAAAAATGTGTGACACAACTGAGAACAACTATCATTGTCACCTTAATAGATGTCCTCCCTCATTTTAGTGAAGGATAAATCGAACACAAGGGAGGATTCATGGGTGACCCTAGGGGAATTGAGATGAAAAGTGGAAAGTGATCAGAGAATGGTCCTATAGGTCAAGGTCAAATAATGGAAAAAGGATGGAGAGAAAGTCATATGTGGTGGTAAATGGTTGCCAAGGTAGTCTATATGCAAAACAATGTTAGATCTGCCTAGAACAAGACAATTTATGAACATTTAACCCTCAAAACCAAAGGGGAATCAACAAGAAACCTTGTTGTCCCAAATTTGCAGCAGTATGGAAATACATATATGTAGTAAATAAGTTATAACAGATGCAAAATTAACCATAAAAATCAAGTGCAATATGTTGGAAATAAAGATAGCAACAAGTAGATAATTTTCCAATGATTAGAGAATGACTTTGATAGCAATTAGAGGGTTGTTATTAAGTGTTATTAGTAATATATGTAATAACCTTATGGCTGTATAAAAATATTTCTACAACAACAAGTTCTAGCCACTAAAATCAACAAGTAAACCACCCAAACAATAGCTATTAACTAGTAAAACAATTGCCAAGGCTTACAAGTGAATTTCAGCAGTAAGAAAGTGAGTAAAAGAATGCAAGAGGATGATTATTTTGCAACCCTATTGGTTGTATCTAAAAGTTTATTACAACAGCTAGATCACTTGGCTAATCAAGACACCCTTAGGGCACAATATATCTTAAAGCATGTTAAATCAAATTCCAAAATTAAACAATTCAATCTCCTTGATATCACGTTTATTAATGCATAATATTCAATATCCAATGCAAAAAAAACTAGTGCCTTATCTATTGGGTTATGGAGTTTCGTGTTTATAAGTTGGGTTTATTATTTCTCTAGGGGTGTAAGGCATTTTACACCCTGAAGCAAATAAAACTTATCCAGGTAAATCTGCAAAGGTGTAATACATTTTACTCCTTGTAGCAATCTTTGAAAAATAGCTTTTTCAATGACAACAAAGATAAACCTTGATGGAGGGTGTATTCCCTTATACTCCTCCAATGGTTTTGAAAAATTAACCTTAAAATCAAGAAGAAAACACACAAATTGCATAAATTTCTTACCTAATTCAAGAGATAGCATGAAAAACCCTTACTTATCAAGAATATTCCACCACAATTTCCAAGAAACAAGCATCCAAGAGATAGTGCTACCCTTCCTTAACCAATAGACAAGTATAATCATCCCAAATCACAAGAGACGAGATGGAGAAAATTACCCAAGTAGGGAAAAACTTTCAGCCAAAAGTGTTATGCAATTTTCCAACAAGATCATAAAATAAAAGGGAGGTGACCTCTATTTATATGAGGTCACCTAAAACCAATTTGTCCACTTTTAAAAGTCAACAACAAATTAGAAAGAGGCCAACCTCCTCTATTTTCTTTTACAATTTACAAAATTAAAATTTACATAAATAAATCCCTAAGGATGATGACATCATGTGCTAAAAGGGTGATGTTGGGATAAGGATGAGACGTTGAGCCTCTGAGTGAAGACTGTTTGGACTATAAAGGCCATGTGTCATCTCATAATGTGCTAGAGTGACAAGTAATGCATTTCCTTCAATCAAATCACATCACATCACCACTAGAACCACTAAAACCCATAATAACCCCATCATCCAAGGTGACGCCAATGGCTAGGGTATGATGTCCTAGGTCTCCCAAGGCCAACATTTAGGTGCAAGGGGCCACAATGTCATCATCACGTGTTGTCAAAGTGCCTCCAGATGCCACGTTCATCTTCTCAAGTGTGCAATGAGTGGGGCACATCATCCATCCTGTGGGATTCAAGCCCCTATAAAGGTCCAAGACCTAGTCCCTCCATGGAAAAGCTTACACTTGGCGAGGTTCTTCAAAGACAAACAAGTACACCCTCCAAGGGTCCACAAGTCAAATGTATCATGCCAAGTAAGCCATATTTAATAAAAAAACCACCCAAACATGTGTGTTAAATCTCCCCTTTTCAAATTAAACAATTTCTCAAAGACCTTATACAACTTTCCAAATTTAAGTATGGGAGGGTTGTCATGGTGACCTATTGGGTAAATCAATCCCCAAGTTAAGGAGTGTTTTCCAATAGGAACCTCTCTAAGTCATGTAAAAGAGTATGAGGTGGATGAGGTATGGATTTTTGGCATGGGGTTTTCTGGACATACAAGGGCTCATAGTGTCTCATTTATGGGTGCCTTTGTAGAGGGTGTGTTGCATCCTTGTTTTCAATGCAACATTTTTCCAAGCCATTTATTTTACATTAATTAATTATGGTCCAAAACATTGAGTGCTATGTGCAATGGAAATTAAGGAGCACCACAATAACACTTGAAGCTAAAAACACATTGAGTGTCATATGCAAGGAAAGTAAAAGACACCACAAATGAATTCTCTCAATAAGTGAGACATTTATTAATTATGTGTTTTTATTTTTACAAGTCCTTGAATTTTATGGAGAAGAATTTCATTGCTCTCGGGACCTTAGGGTGAGCATCTAGAGGATAATTTACGGCTCTTATATTTTTCCAGCTTCAACCCCTCTAGGCCTTTAGCCCCTTCTTCCCATGAAATGAGCTATAAGCCCTTCTTGGGTCAATAATCTTGAAAACCCAAAAGATGAGGAAACAAAGGGGAATACGAATGGAAAGTGGTGAATATTGATGGGAATGGTATGATGACCCTTCAAGGGGACCCCTTATTAGCAACCTTTTTCCCGAGGGTGACCCATTTACTAGGAAAACATGTCAACTGCCAAGGTGAAATGAGTCAAAAGGCATAATTTCCAAGAAAATATTTTTAAAATCAATTAAGGACCCTTTGCAACATGTTCAAATGCTTCAATTAATAAAATGGCATTTACCATGAGATCAGACTTGTTACCTCATGAAGCAAGAGTTGTTGTCCTCTGTGGGCCAAACTGGTGTGGTAGACACTACTGTTGTTGATCAGTGGTGATGTGTGGTAAGAGGATGGGATCCGTTCTTTCAACTGTATCTCGAAACTTCGTGTATTCAACCTGTGGGGCTTGAGACATCATCTCCTTTGTTACCCCTAGAAATAGGGGGTAACATATGGCTCCTACTTGGGGACATATGCTCATCGTAGAGTACACGAGAACCTCAACATCTCCTGGTAAGACTTGTGCCTACACAAATTGAAACAAGACACATTGGGATATCGAAGGGTATCACACTCACCCATTTATTCAACCAAAACTTCAAGTTTCAAAATTGACAACTATCTCTAAAAGAAAAAAATTCTAACTACCATGTAATATGATTTCTAGAAAATGTAGTAAACAACTATTTACAAATGCAAATAAAGAAATATGTAAAGAAAAATATGAAAATAAATGCAACTACACTAGGATGAATACAAAAAATGAAAATGCAAGAAAGAAAAATGACCTACCTACTTACCTAGGGCCCAAGGCCCATGGAGATCAAGTCACATAGAGTTAGAGGATAGACCCATAAAATGGTAATGACATCTTCCTCCCATCCATGGCAGATAAATAATAGGTGCATTTCTATGACTTCTGGTTGACGAAATAAGGTCCAAGACATAAAATGTCACTCATCTTATCATACTTAGGTTTTCCCTTTCTCTTATCCCACATGATTGCAAGGATTCCTTCGTCAAAGGTATGTATTCAATGTAAGGTTGAGTAAGTGGCCCCGCCTTGATCATATCCTTGAAAATCTCTTCTCTCTCTTTATCCTTCTTATCTTCATTCTTCTTGAGTATTTTGATGAACCTTGGATCCTTCCCCTGGTATTTCACAAGCTTCTCTTTGTACTTGTATGTCTTCGGGAGTAATGAATCAAGACGATCCTCTTGTACAAAAGGAAAATCCCGAGGATCATACTCAATAACATGAGGTACCACATCATGCTCATAATAATTTGGGCCATTCAGGTCAACCACATGATTCTTTGCAACATGTTGACTGTATAAGATCTCAAATGTCATGTCTCCCATAGGGATATGTGCATGAGTAAGGTCCATACTGAGAAAACCCCCAAGGGTAGTTGAACAACTTCTTGACAAGAGCATGCCCTGAGCATCTGATACATCAATCACTATTATATTCATGGTGAGGATGATATGAGGGAAATCCTAAAGATAGACCTCTACATTTTCTATGAGACCATACACCTTTACTTTTCTTGAATCAATTCCACAAACATTTCCATAAGGGCTAGTTGTCCGCAAACCAATTTGTTTCATGAATATTAGAGACATCACATTGGTTTAGGCTCCACAATTTAACATACAATTATTCAAATAGAAACCATTTATGCCTGATGAAAGATAAAAAGGGGGAGACTTTTCTCCCTAGCCCCCATGATACATAGTATTTAGGATGAATGAAGGATCTCTTGCTTCATCTTGTACCTTTAATGCCTTAAAAAATTCTCTTCTTACGGAAGGAATTTTTCACATTTCTACCACGGGTACTGACATATTCATCTTTTTCATCATGTTGGGTACATATATATTCAGACAAATCCTGTCAGCTGATGGTGCAGGCCGTGGAAGCAAATCATGAACCGGTGGTGGAGGTGGTGAATGAATTTCCTTGGTAGCTAGAGGCGGTGGGGCCTACACTTTGTTTCTCCTTGACTATGTCAAGATCTCATTTTCCCTCAACTTACCCTTTATATATTCATCCATTTGGTTCAAAAATTCCAATCGATCTCGTCTAGCTTCCCTCTTCCCGATTTCTTCAAGTTGTTCCTCAGTGAAATCAATGTGCTCTTCATCTTGAAGAGTTGAAACTATACCAATGAAGTTTAATCTGTCCATGGTGCCTGGATATTATTATTATTTCATTCATCTTGGACATTCATCCTCTGAATGAGGTTCCTGGCAAGGCAGACACCATGGTGATCCCTCCAAGTTGACCATCCCAACCGGATCTGAGGTATCATGCACATTTTCTTCCTGTTGTGGCATGCTTTCCCACCTGCGTTTTGATGTTTAACAAATTGAGGTCTCGAGGCATGATGATACCTCTCCAAGTTTGTCAACCTATTAATGATTTGATTATGATTTTGGATGAATTGAGTATTCATTTTATCCAACCTTTGAGTTATGAGTGCGATTGGATCTTGGACTATGATGGTTGAATTCTTCGTCATTGGTTATGTATTGGCATGAGGGAACTTAAAAGGATCGATATTTGAGTTGATATATGTTCCTCGATCTGAGCACTATATTATCTGGACTTTGCCAAGTTATCAAGCATCTTTTCTTTTAGAATAAAGACAAATTGTCCCTCGAAATCATTCAAGTAAAGGAGCACAGTTATGTCTGATATTGGACATAAGTCCTTCAGGATTTAGATGCATAAGTTGTCAAATCTAGAATCAAAATCCTTCACAATTTCATTTTCTTTCCTTTTGATTTGATTGAAGTTGTTAAGAACCAAATATCAAAATAACATAAAACAAACCTCAGACTAAGTACTCAATGCCTTTAAAAACAAAAAATTTAAGATAATAATCCTCTTCGAGGGGGAAACCTTCTTATACACCACATAAATTTCCAAATACAAGATGATTCCAAATTAAAAGGTCTCCTTGGTATATATAGGAGACTAGGAGGTACAGTTACAACTAATGGACCCAAGCCGACATAAATAAAATAACATTACTAATGTAATATTCCCCAATTAAGGGGTAATGCACCACTATTTAAGGCTTAACATGCCTCTTCCCTTCAGACTAGGGATGTCTGCAATGTTTGAGTAATTCTAGATGCTTCTGTATAAAATACTCATCTTCCCATGTAAAATCTTCAACACACAGTTTCCTCTACTTAATGAGATACTTTGAAATGGATCTATTCCTCAGCTAGACAAATCTTGTGTCAGTGATATCTTCAGGCTCCAATATGTTTTTTCCTTCCTCGTCAAGTTCTGGAAATATAGTTTAAACATGGATTTTGTCACCTATAACCTTCTTTAAGTATGAAACATGGAAAATTGGGTGTACTCGCGAAGATGCAGGCAAATCCAATTTGTATGCCATAGTACGAATTTGCAACACCTTATAAGGGACATAGTACTTTGGTGATAATTTATTATCCTTCTTAGCTTTCTTGAGGGACATCTATTTGTATGGTTGTAGTCTTAAAAATACCCAATCCCCTACTTCAAAACTTCTTTCACTAGGATGTGGATCTACTTGTTGTTTCATGTGATTCTATGCCATGATAAGGTTGTCCTTTAAGAGTTGGAGAACTTGTTGTTGATTCTCAATGTGTCTTCCACTTCTTGAACCTTAGATTTTTATTTTAGAGAAGAAGTGATGGAAGATGGGTGATATCCATAGAGTTCTATAAATGGTGTCATTTTTTTGCAGTATGAAAGGAAGTGTTATACCACCATTTTGCCAAGTTTAACCACTTGAACCATTGTATTTGTTTATCATAGACAAAGCAACGAAGGTAGCCTTCCAGACATTTGTTCACTATATCAGTTTTTCCATTAGATCAAGAATGATAAGATGAGCTATGATCCAATTGAGTACCCAAACAAGAAAATAATTATGTCCAAAAATGTCTAGTAAATATGGGATCTCTGTCACTTACAATAATCTTTGGGCTTCCATGTATCTTTTGAACTGTCTCCATGAATGTGGTGGAAACCATATTGACTTTGAAAGGATGAGAAAGGGCACAAAAGTGTGCGTACTTGGTCAGTCTATCAACAATCACCATGATGACACTCTTTCCTTCAGACTTCGGTAACCCTATGATGAAATCCATGGAAACCTCCTCCCAACATAGACTTGGGATGGCTAATGGTTGTAAAAGACCTACGGTCTTAATTGTTTCCACCTTATTTTGTTGGCAAACCAAACATTCTTCCATAAACCTTTGAACATCAGTTTTAATGCCATCCCAAAAAAGTTCCTTCTTAACCCTATGGTAGGTTTTCAAAAATCCTGAGTGCCCTCCTATCGAAGAGTTGTGCAATTCCAAGAGTACCTTTTGTTTGATTTGGGAGTTCTTACATAAATATAAGCGATCTTTGTACCATAATGAATCATTTTTCCATGTAAATGTATTTGATGCACTAGAATCCTGCTACAACCTTTGAAGGAGAGTCCACATGTTTTCGTCATTCTTCCATTCATCCCTCACTTATATTATCCAATCGGGTTGTATTATTGAGATAGCATAGAGAAAGGTCTCAACATATTCATCCTTTCTTGAGAGTGCATCTGCCACAACATTTTTCTTCCCTTTTTTGTAGATGATTTCAAAATCATAACCCAACATCTTGGTCATCCATTTTTGTTGTTCTTCTCAAGACAGTCTCTATTCCAAGAAGTATTTAAGACTATCATGATCTATTTTGACCTTGAAGTACCTACCTATTAGGTAATGGCGCCATTTCTTCAATCCATGTAGTATTTCCATCCTTTCCTTCTCATAAATGGGTTTGTGTAAGTCCTTTCCCTTGAGTGACCAACTTTCAAAAGAAAGGGGCCTTCCTTCTTGCATTAGAACAACACCAATGCCATTTCTCGAGGCATCACATTCCACAATAAAGGTTTTTGTACAGTATGGGGTGGTCAATACATAAGATTTTCACATCGCCTCTTTAAGTTGTTCAAAAGCTTGAGTTTCCTTTGGAGTCCATGAAAATGAATCCATCTTATTTAATGTCGTTAAAGGTGCTTCTATTCTTCCATAGTTCCGAACAAACTTGTGATAGTAACCTGTCAAACCCAAAAATCCTCTAAGATTATTCAATGTTTTGGGAATCGGCCAAGCCATCATGGCCTTAATATTGTTAGGGTATACCTTGACACCTTCATGAGATACAATATGACCCAAATACTCTACCTCCTTCACCCCAATGAAACATTTTTATGGTTTGACATATAGTTGTTTCTCCTTTAGTAGTTGTAGCACCTTGTCAACATGTCGAACATGATCCTCCCAAGACTTGCTATAGATTAGTATATGATAAAAAAATACTAACACAAATTTTCGAAGGAAAGGCTTGAAAATGGAATTCATCAACCCTTGGAATGTGGAAAGTGCATTCGTAAGGCCAAAAGGCATTACCAAAAATTCATAATGGCCTTCATGATTTCAAAATGTTGTTTTTGGGATATCTGCTTCCTTCATTATAATTTGATGATACCCTAAATGGAGATCCAACTTTGTGAAATAGATTGCTCCATGTAGTTCATCTAACAATTCATCATTGATGGGAATGGGACACTTATATTTAATAGTGATCTTGTTGATCTCTCTATAATCTAGACACATATGCCATGAGCCCTCTTTCTTGAGTACCATTACCACTGGTGTAGAGTGAGAACTTTGGCTAGGTATAATAATGTCATCCTCTAACGTTTCTTCAACCATCTTCTCAATTTCACTCTTGTGGGAATAAGGGTATTTGTAAGGCAAGATGTTAGGAGGAACACTCCCATGAATTAATTGAATAGCATGATCATGATTTCAAGTGGGTGGAAGACCTATAGGAAGATCTTCAAATACTTTGGAATGCTTATCAATGCTCCCTTGGAGATATAGAGGAATAAATGACTTAGATGTTTGAAAATCTAGTGAGCATAGTTGTACAATTACACCATTGTAACACACCCACTACGGAATTCAATATTTTTCGGCCTTTTTCATCTTTTCTCCGATGAACAGAATCCCCGAATCCCTATGGGACCTGATACAGACCTTGCTACCCCTTAACCACACTCATATGATCGGCAACTATGACCACAGGTCTTATCAGGGAGGTGCTCATCGGCTTTCGTGATTCAGGAAATCACGGTGCATGTATTCCCCTTTCTCTCTTGTCTTTCGAAGGACTGAAATCCGAAATGGATCTAACTACTTAACACGATTACCAACGACTCAGGTTAAGTTCGGGCACTCTGCCCTTCGATATTTCGCATATTGGAACTTCGGGGGATGCGATGACAGGAGGTTTCGCACCTGGTTTTCCCGGAAACTGAAACTCTGAATCATACATACATATATATACATGTCGCTCGGTCCATTTCGAGAATTCACAAACCGGGTTTTTGGGACTAGAGAGCACAAGAAAACTTACCGTTAGGTATCCTGGGTGCCAAAATACTGAAGCACCCTACCTCATCCGTGCTATTATTATTTCAGGGTTTCGTATGCCAGGATTTCGGGATATGCGCAGATAGGAGGTCTCAAACTTAGGTTTCCTGGGAGCCGAAAATCTGAAACTACTATTCATTTCTAAGCTCATTTCGGGGTTTCTCCTTTCGTGATTTCACGTTATAAAACGTCAAGGAGTTCATGCCCTTCGACACTTCAGAAGCCGAAACACCGAAGTATCATATTTATGCGTACTAGGCCATCTCGGGGTTTTGCATCTAGTAGACACACAGAACAAAAGTGTCCTTTGGGGGTCTCGGGTACCGAAACGCCAAAATGTAGATCCAAGTCACACTATGCCATATCGGTACTTCGCAAGTCGGGATTTTGGGACTTGCGAGTACAAGGGAATACGCCCTTTAGTATTGCGATTTCCGAAATGCCGAAATATCATAACATATCCGCGTATCGTCCTTTCGGAATTACACCCATCAGGATTTCAGGACTGGTGTGTACAAGGGACTTGCCTCTAGGTATCTCGGGTGTCGAAATACCGAATCATCTTAACTTGTCCATTCCCTGTCATTTCAGGGTTTCGTATGTTGAGATTTTGCGAGTCGTGAGGACAAGGGTTCTTATCCTCTAGTTCCCTGGGTGCCGAAACGCCGAAATTCTTACCGGCCGCCACGCGTACTCTACATTTGGACGGTCCATGCACTCCCATGGGTCTTGGAATCGACGATCCCGATTTCTTCACTACTTACGAAGGTAAAAAGTGGTCGAGGCATTAATGCCTGCGTTCCTTCATCTAATTTAATGGTTGTGATAGACCTTAGATCCTCCGAAAGGATCTCATTCGTGTATTTAGCAAGAGGAAGGGTATCCTGGGTATCGAACCTGCGAAACATCACAACGAATCATGCTATACTCATTTTGGGGTTTCGCAAGTCGGGATTTCGTGTCTGGCGAATACAAGAAAACTGACCCTTGGGTTTGTCAGTTGTCGAAACACCGAAATACCGAGATCTAAGACACCCACTCTCTCTCATGCAGGGTTTTCAAACTTAGGCCTTAAAGGCCTTCATCGGGTTCCTGGGCAGATTTCCACCAGGTTTTTATTACCAGACTGAGAGGTCTTCTCAAGTCCCTGAGCTATTAACGTCTATGATAGATAATAAGCAAATTCAGGATTTTACCAAGGCGATAGTCCTTTCAGGGAACTTACCCCGGCTCTAGAATGTAAAGGAACGATTCCAAAAGGCTGTCCCTGTGGGGAATTTATCCAGGGAAGCATGAGAGGTAATTAAGGGGAACAAATCTCCCGAGAGCAGACTTGAAAGCTGACTTTGTTCAAAGACACACACACACACACACACACACACACACACACACACACACATATATATAAATCGAATGTGGTCATTCTAACATAAGCATGCAACCACCATTTCCCATCAAAACACCATGCAAACATTTCTACACAGAAACCATTCATAAGTGTTCAAACCATGAGCATATATTCCAAGATATTTAATGCAAGACACAAGATATAAATACTTATCAGAAAACACCAGGTGATGCAACTGCTGAGAGGGGTGCTCGTTTCCACCCAACTGTAGGCTCAACGACTCCGAATGGATTTACCACTAGCCACCCCCGAGCTAGACCACGATGCTCGAGACTTTATATCTCTATTCTTTAGTGATCGAGAACAAAGGTTACTCTCCTTCTTCTCTGCTATCATTCACTCTGTAATTTGTTCCAGAGTTCTTCCGATCTTTTTCCTCCGATCCCCCCCTCGCGTCCCTCTTCCATGCCTTTTACCTGCCTTTCCTTTCCGACGAGGTTGCGTGTGGCACAAATTTCCCCATGGTGGTCAGGTCTGAGGCCTCCATGGATGGGCCATTCACCCGCATCCCTCACTAACTCATGAGGAGCCTCTTCACCTACCATCCCGACGAGTAATTCATTTCAGGGCCAGCGAGCCACTCTTGGTTCTCCAGGCCAGTGAAGACCAAATATGGTATTGGTTTCGGTGGAAGTTAACGCCACCATTCTAGGTGCCTTCCACCACCTTTCTTCAACCATCGTGGTCTCTTT
>ML790160.1:0-46776 GCA_009831015.1 Picea engelmannii | reverse complement strand
ATGGAGGATGTACGCCCTTATACTCCTCCAATGGTTTTGACAAATTAACCTTGAAATTAAGAAGAAAACACAGAAATTGCAGAAATTTCTTACCTAATTATAAATATAGCATGAAAAACCCTTACTTGTCAAGAATATTCCACAACAATTGCCAAGAAACAAGCATCCAAGAGATAGTGCTAGCCTTCCTTCACCAATAGACAAGTAGAAGCATCCCAAAGCACAAGTGACAAGATGGATCAAATTACCCAAGTAGAGTGAAAATTCCAGCCAAGAGTGTTATGTAATTCTCCAACATGATCATAAAATGAAAGTGAGGTGACCTCTATTTATATGAGGTCACCTAAAACCAATTTTTCCACTTTTAAAAGTCAACAACAAATTAGAAAGAGGTTGACCTCCTCTATTTTCTTTTACAATTTACAAAATTAAAATTTACATAAATAAATCCCTAATGATGATGATGTCATGCCCTAAAAGGGTGACACTGGGATAAGGAGATGTTGAGCCTCCAAGTGAAGATCGTTTGGTTTCTAAAGGCCATGTGTCATCTCGTCATGTGCTAGATGACAAGTAATGCATATCCCTCCATCAAATCAAATCACATCACCACTATAACCATCAAACCCCATCATAAACCCATCATCCAAGGTGACATCAAGGGATAGGGTATGATGTCCTAGGTCTCCCAAGGCTAACGTTTAGGTGCAAGGGGCCACAATGTCATCATCACATGCTTTCAAAGTGCCTCCAAAGGACATATTCATATTCTCAAGTGTGCAATGAGTGGGGCACATCATCCATCCTATGGGCTTCAAGCCCCTATTAAGGTCCAAGTGACCTAGTCCCTCCATGGAAAATCTTACACCTTGAAAGGTCCTACGAAGACAAAACTTTATGCCCTCCAAGGGTCCACAAGTCACATGTATCATGCCAAGTAGGCCATATTTAATAAAAGAACCACCCAAACACGTGCATTAAATCCCCCCTTTTCAAATTAAACAAAGGCTCAAAGACCTTATATAGCTTGCCAAATTTAAGTTTGGGAGGGTTGTCATGGTTCCCTATTGGGTAGATCAACCCCCAAGTTAAGGAGTGTTTCCTAAGAGGACCCTCTCTAAGTCATGTAAAATAGTATGAGGTGGATGGGGTATGGCTTTTGGGAATGGGGTTTTCTTAACATACAAGGGATCATATTTCCTCATTTATGGGTGCCTTTGTAGAGGGTGTGTTGCATCCTTGTTTGCAATGCAACATTTTTCCAAGCCATTATTTTCCATTAATTGATTATGATCCAAACAATTGAGTGTTATGTGCAATGGAAAGTAAGGAGCACCACAATTTTACTTGAAGCTAAGAACACATTTAGTGTCATATGCAAGGAAAGTAAAATACATCGCAAATTCATTCCTTCAACAAGCATGGCATTTATTAATTATTTGTTTTTCTTTTTACAAATCCTTTAGTTTTGCTTTATGAGGAAACTTATGCAAAGAAGAATGGTCAAGCCATTTACGATATTCATCACCCTTGCCAAAAAAATGTAGCAGTGAAAACTTCATACACCATTGTCTGACCATTCTTTCATCCACTTGAAATTTAAACCACGCCCAGTTATAAAAATAATCCAACGATCTCTCAAATAAGGTGTTCAAGCTTGGTGTTTATCATAGAAACTCATATTTAGTTGAAAATTTTATGATGCCCAAATTAGTTTTTAAGTGTCATTTTTTGGGTAATGTATGTGCATGCACTAGCTAATAAGAGATCGGGTAATGTATGTGCTCAAGTGTTTGGTGTAAATCTAGTGTTTTGTATAAAGAAAAGCAATCGTCAACTGTTATAGAAGTGATTTGGCGTGTGGGTTTGGAGAAGTTTCTGTATGTTTGCGTGGATTTGGTGACATATCATAGGCCTTATCAATGAGGCCAAACCCACGCTCCAAATCGATGCTATAGTAGTTGACGATTACTTTGCTTTATACACAGCACTAGATTTACACCAAAAAATTGAGCACATACATTACTCGATCTCTTATTAACTAGTGCATGCGCATACATTACCCAAAACTGACACTTAAAAACTTATCTGTACATCATACAATTTTCAACTGAATATGAGTTTCCGTGATAAACACCAAGCTTGAACACCTTATTTGAGAGATGGTTGGATTATTTTTATACCTTGGCATTGTTTAAATTTCAAATGGATGCAAGATGGTTAGACAATGGTGTATGAAGTTCTCTTTGCACTGCTACATTTTCTCGACAAGGGTGAAGAATATCATAAATGGCTTGACCATTCTGCTTTGCATAAGTTTCCTCATAGAGAAGAACTGAAGGATCATGAATTTATACCTGGTACTGATGTATTGCCACTGTATAAGGTGTAGCATTTGAAGGCTGATCATTTTTCATCTCGCAATAACTGATCTAGCTCAGACGCGTCCTCACACCAATCGATGACTCGACAGATCTATTCACATTGGTAGAGACTCCTCTAACCTTCAGGGGATTTGCAAAGAAAAGGCAGTGCTCTATTCACTAAAAAATGTTACAACAACAAGAAGTATAGACTGTAGTGATCTGGAAGCATTGATTGGAAGAATATATTGTTTTTAATATTTGAGCTGTGTTACCACTGAATATTAACCACGATCACCTCCTTCCAATGACCAAAGTTGGGTCTCATGCTCCACAAATCTCTACAGTGGCAGAGAATGTAATGGATGACTGATTAACCCGATAACAATTCTTCTTCTTCCATGAAATGCACACATAATATTCACCCCACACTCGCCATTTAGAGAAGCTCCAGCTGACTCTCACAGCAAGTCGTGCTATTTTCTTCCACCACACAGGATTCTAGTGATTTCACATGAGTTGCAAGTAGACAAACAATTATGAATAGACGATGAACATGACCATCATCTCTTCTCAACAAGAAAGATTCTTTGTAGCAATAGCACACAGGGCACACAGATGAAAGATCGGTCGCCACAAAGGGACAATAAAACATATAGGCGATATTTTCCAAAATAAAACTCACAACACATAGGCGATAATTTCCAATCGACAATACTCCACGCTGGATCAACTCCACGCAACACTCCATGTTGGATCAATGAACACTCAGCTCCTTTACGTGACCTCACACTCAGCTCCTGTCCTGTGCAGATAGAAGCAAACAAAACATGCAACTATCGATGAGATTATTTCTTCCATGTGCCCTCAACACTTCAAATATCAGTGGATGGCCCCTTCACACCAGTCGACGAGATGAGCACGCAAAAAGAGATGGCCACAAGCTCCACACAATAGTTGAATGCTCCTTCATTCTCACAGTAGAATTTCCATAACCAATGGAAGTGTGGTTCCTCAGAGTGGTTTTTAACCTCTACTCTGATACTAAATTAAAAAATGAGATCAATCAACCTCAATAACAGTGAGGCCACAAGGGCTCATGCAAGTGAGCCCTTGTGTGAGCCCTTGTGGCCTCACAGTTTGGAGTAGTTTCTATATGTTTGCATGGATTTGGTGACATATCGAGACCTTAGGGAGATCATCTAGATGATAATTTACGGATCTTATATTTTTCCATCTACAGCCCCTTTGGGCCTTTAGCCCGTTCTTCCCATCAAATGAGGTACAATCCCTTCTTGGGTCAATAAGCTCGAAAACCCAAAAGATGAAGAAATAGAGGGGAATGAGCATGGAAAGTGGTGAATATTGATGGGAATGGTACAATGAACCTTCAAGAAGACCCCCTAGTGGAAACCCTTTTCCTGAGGGTGACCCACTTACTAGGAAAACATGTTAACCACTAAGGTGAAATGAGACAAAAGGCATAATTTCCAAGCAAAAATTTTCAAAATGAAGAAAGGACCCTTTGGAACATGTTCAAATTCTTCAATTATTAAAATGACATTTACTATGAGATTGAACTTGTTACCTCATGAAGTAATACCTCTTGTCTTATGTGGGCCAAATTGGTGTGGTGGACGTTGTTGTTGTTGATCATTGGTGATGTGTTGTAAGAGGAGTGGCTCTGTTCACTCAACTGTCTCTCGGAATTCCATGTGTTCAACTTGCGGGCCTCGAGACATAATCTTCTTAGTTACCCCTAGAAATGAGGGGTAACAAGAATAGGAAAGATGAGGAAACAAAGGCATGATTTATAGGCATGGGGAAGGACTTCCAATTGCATAATTATTCATCACTTGCAGAAGCCAAAGTTTCAATATACCAGCTAAAAAGAAAAGCATCAATGTGGTGGGACCAACTCATGCAAGTCAAGCACCTTGATGAGAATAAGATCACTTGGAGGTAGTTCAGAAAGAATTTTCAGAGGAAATACTTGTTCTAGTGTTATTATGACATGAAGATGAAGGTTTTCTTTGAACTCAATCTTGGGAGTATGACCATGGACGAGTATGAGAGGATATTTTTGGATTTGTTGAGGTGTATTGACTTCATCAAAGATGAGAAAGTCAAGATTCAAATATTTCTAAGTGGGATACCCTCAATATACAGTGATAAGATATAATATGATGAGCCCAAGACATTGTAGGAAGCTATAAGGAGAGCCAAGCTTCTTTATGATCAACATAAAGGAAGATCAACCTTTTAGAAATCTTGGGTTGACAAGAAGAAATGAAACATGGAGCATAGAAGGAAAGGGTTCAAGCCACCTTTCCTTGGAAACAATTCCTAGGGACAACCAACACAAAATGATTCTAAGATGTCAGAGACTTTGGGGAAAATACCAAGACATCAACTCATTAAATGTTGGGGATGCGAGGGAGATCACATGTACAAAGATTTCCCTCATAGAGGAGAAAGGAGGACTGTGAAAAACATTCAAGAGGTTGATACAGTGGAAGACATAGGAATAAACATGCCAATAATTTATGCATCCTTGGACAACAAGAAACCTGATCTTTAGTCTCATATGATTGAGGTTGCAAGTAAGATTAGCAATTATCCTATAAAAAATTTAATTGATTCATGATCTAGTCATACTTACATAGATCCTAAGATGGTTAAGAGATTTCATTTTCCAAGAAGTAAGAAATAGCATGGGAAATATTGGTTGGTTCAGTTGGTTATAGGAACTAAAAGATGAATTAATGATTTGGTTAAGGATTGTTCGATGGACATGAATGGACTCGATACAAAGGAAAATTGAAAAATCATACCATTAGGTTCTTATGACTACCTAATTGGTATGGATTGGTTAGATAAGTATCATTTTGTCCTAGATTGTTACAACAACAATTCACTTGTCTTGATGAAGAGGGGAACTTAAGATCAATTTAGGTTATTCCAAGAGCTATAACAATTAGAGAAATTTCAGTAGGGAAACTGAAAAGAAGTGTTAAGAAAGGATGTCAAATTTATGCAGTTCACATGGAAGAGACAACCAAGGATAAGGTGCCAATTATTGATGATTATGTAGTCCTAGGAGAGATTGAATATGTCTTTGGAGAAATACCAAGTTTTTCACCTAGTAGAGATATTGATTTCTCCATTGGCTTAGTGCTTGGAATTTCTCTAGTGTCCAAGACACCTTATAGGATGAGCACATCTGAGCTAAAGGAACTGCAAATGTAGCTTGAAGAGTTTTTAAAGAAGGGGTACATATGCCCAAGTGCCTCACCTTGGGGTTCCCTAATACTTTTTGTAAAGAATAAGGATGGAAATTTTTGATTGTGCATTGATTTCAGATACATGAATAAGGTGACCATGAAGAACAAGTATCATTTTCCAAGGATAGATGATATTTTTGATCAACTGGAAAAATGAAAAAGTATTTTCCAAGATTGACCTTAGGTCAGGATACCATCAGGTAAGGATTAAGGAGGAATATTTCAACAATACAACTTTTAGGGCAAGGTATGGCCAATATGAATTTGTGGTGGTTCATTTTGGGTTGTCTAATGCACTAGCCGTATTCATGTGTTTGATGAATGCAATTTTTAGAAATTGTTTGGATAAGTTTGTCATTGTTTTCTTAGATGACATACTTATTTACTCCAAGTATTGTTATCGCACAGTTTGTAGCTGGGAAACAAACTATAAGATTGAAGGCCAAACTAGCGTAATAGGAACCTATCCCACCCAATATCACCACGATGGGGAGGTTCTTTCTCTTTGTAGAATTCTTGCAGAAACCCTGATAGATCTAGAATTCTAGTTAAATTGAGCACATGCAATTTGTTGATATTCAAGAGATGAGAGAAATTTTTTGCTCCATAAATCAAAGAATTATATTAATAAAAAATGAATATACATGAGAAACCATCCTCAAAAAGAAGAGAGGAGGTGAATATATAAAATTTCCAACATACAAATTCTAGTAAAAAAAAACTAGAAATAGCTAAAATAGGTGTCATAAGCTAAGGGAGACCACATAGTTCATCTTAGACCACTAAAGATACACGTCACACACTCATTAATGTCCACAAGAGTAAAGTGATGTGAATTATCTCACTTAAGCTCACTTAACTGACAAGAGAAGCAGTACCAACTCACTTAACTGACCCGAAATAGTAGTTACTAATAATAGTAACAGAAAAAATCATTAATTAAGGAATAAATCTCTCACTCAAAGAGGAGGTGCGCATTCCCAAATAATAGATGAGTTTTTACATGGGGGAGTTGGAATAAATCATGAATAAATCAAGAAAATCAAGAATAAATCGAGAAAATCAAGAACCGGGAGTTGAGTCTTGATCTAAAATTAGCAGTTTTCCCTAAAATCTAGGGATGAGGCGCCCTTCTTCTCTATGTGGCCAAATTAGGTGAAATAAAGTGTAAATGAATGTATTAACCAAGATCTAGGAGTCTAAGTTAGGTATAAACTAATTTAAGTTAGGGTTATGCTCCAACACCCCCCCTTAAGCCTAACTGTAATGACAAAAAAATTGAGTCCTGACAACTTGGCCATTTTAGGTACTCATTGCATAAAATAACTCCTCATGAAAAGAGGAAAGAGGGAAAACCTCGTGGGAAGCCCCCCCCCCTCCCTCAAAAGAGGAAAAAAAAAATTGAGTGGCCAAAAGTGACCTACTCAGTTGTCTCCACCACTCCAAGCATAGCTCTCAGTTTTGAAAATTTATTTTCAGTGAAGAAATTGGTGAAGATGTCTGCAACCTGCTACTCTATGGGGCAGTACTGCAGTGAAATGACTATGTCACGGATCAACTCGCGGATGTAATGCATATGAATCTTGATGTGTTTGGTCCTCTACCTCTGAACTGGATCAATTGGTATTTGAATGGACCCCTGATTGTCACAAAATATGACAGTCGAAAGTGGATACTGAATACCAAACTTGGAGAGAAGCCCCTGCAACCAAATAGTCTGTGTAGCTGCATTCACTGCACCTCTATACTCTACCTCTGTTGTAGATAAAGAAATAATGGATTTCTTCTTGCTAGACCAACAGAATGGCCCTGAACCAAAGCTGAAAACATAACCATAGGTGGACTTGCAGTCTGTACCATTTCTCTTGAGTCAATTGCAACAATGAAATCATTCAATGGAGGCCTTTTCCATTTTTCTTGAGTCAATTTAGATGCTTGAAAAGATGACACAAATACAGAATATTCAGGGCCTAATTTCGAGATAATTGAAAGGATGAGTTGTTCTTCCTCTTTTGTGACTCCACATGCATTAAGTTCAATGAGGAGGGATTTGAACTTGGTGAAGAATTCTTGCAGGTTGCTGAAATTAATTGGACTTAGGGATATGAGTTCATTCTCCAGTTGATGCACTCTCATTGCATCCTGCTTGTCGAATAGTCCTTCCAATGTGGTCCAGACCACCTCGGGAGTAGTGGCTCTACTGACATGAAAGAGGAAATCTCTGGAAATTGATAGGCATATCAGCCCAATTTCTTCATCTAATTTATTGAAATACTTTATCTTCCCCGCTGCAACAGTCGGTTCTTTCTCCATTCCCATTGTTACCCAGTAAAGCCCTTTGCTTTGGAGGAGCAGAGAGATCTTTGTCTTCCATTCGAAGTAATTGAAAGGATTTAGAATGAGTTTTGTGGGATGAGAGATATGATCCATTTCTTCTTGTTGCGCCTCCTGATGATCTATACCTACAAATAAAACCGTGTACAATCCACTAGATTCAATCTAGCTCTGATACCACGTAGAATTCCTGCACAAACCCCGATAGATCTAGAATTCTAGTTAAATTGAACACATGCAATTTGCTAATATTCAAGAGATGAGAGAAAGTTTTTTCTCCATAAATAAGAGAATTATATTAATAAAAAATTAATATACATGAGAAACCATCCTCAAAAATAAGAGAGGAGGTGAATATATAGAATTTCCAACATAGAAATTCTAGTAAAAAAAATCTAGAAATAACTAAAATAGGTGTCATAAGCTAAGGGAGACCACATAGTTTGACTTAGACCACTAAAGATACATGTCACACACTCATTAATGTCCACAAGAGTCAAGTGATGCACATTATCTCACTTAAGCTCACTTAACTGACAAGAGAAGCAGTTCCAACTCACTTAACTGACCCAAAATAGTAGTTACTAATAATAGTAACGACAAAAATAATTAATTAAGGAATAAATCTCTCACTCAAAGAGGAGGTGCGCATTCCCCAATAATAGATGAGTTTTTTCATGGGGGAGTTGGAATAAATCAATAAAATCAAGAATAAATCGAGAAAATCAAGAACCAGGAGTTGAGTCTTGATCTAAAATTAGCAGTTTTCCCTAAACTCTAGGGATGAGGCACCCTTCTTCTCTATGTGGCCAAATTAGGTGAAATAAAGTGTAAATGAATTTATTAACCAAGATATAGGAGTCTAAGCTAGGTATAAACTAATGTAAGTTAGGGTTATGCTCCAACACTCTTTAGGGAGGTTAGGCCCAAGGGAGACATCGCCAGTGACCTGTGGATTTGAAGAGGCAAAAGGATAATAAGACCAAGATAAGATTTCCTCCCTTCACAAGTCACTACCCAAACAGAAAGTCCCATCCAAATAGCCAATAATAAAGTAAATCCCCAATGAAGAACACCTACCTGGAACAAGACAACAACAAACAGATATATGCAAGCTATATTTCAATGGGTTAGTACTTCATAAGACTATCTGATATATATAAGAAATTAACAATAAATATTGATGAAGTCAATGTTTATCAATAGCAAATGAAAATAATATGACACTTCACCAATAAATATTGGAACGATGTGGCATTCAATGTAACCAATCAACACTTCATTTAATAAATGATTTAAACCACCATTCAATTGCTCATAAAGTAAAACGTTGATGCATTAAAGATGAAATATCCAATGATGACGTCAACAACTTAGGGTTAGTAGGTTA
Source organism: Picea engelmannii (assembly GCA_009831015.1). Lineage (NCBI taxonomy): Eukaryota > Viridiplantae > Streptophyta > Pinopsida > Pinales > Pinaceae > Picea > Picea engelmannii. Next base: position 37,405 of record ML790160.1, on the reverse strand, counting down.
GGGTTTGAATTTCAAAGAATTTAGAGAGTGGTTTGATCAGCTTCACTTCAACGTTAGAGGACTTTAGATCAGTGCCTTAGGGTAAAATGAAGGACATAAGGGTTGAAGGAGGAAAGCTAAGGACTAGAGGGAAGAGTTCTGAAGTGTTGTTATGGCAGGGCATCAGAATCAAAACCCTAGGGGAGAGAGGCTCACTCTAGTGTTTCTATAGTAAGGCCTCGTGCTCTCTCCTCCCTCCTTAGGTCAATTTGGCAAAACAACTAGCTCAGATGAAGCACAAAATCAAGACAAGAAGGCTTAATGAGGGAGAGTGTTGCTACAGCAAGGCTCTTTCATCAAACCCTAAAAGAAAAATGACCCTAAGTGTAGATAACCTAGGCCTGGGACATCTTCTTCCTCTTGAATTCAAAATGGTACGGCTAGCAAAGGAGAGGAAGAAAAAGGAGTGGAGTTATGGCTAGGCTCTCTTCTTCTTCTTCAATGGTTGAAAGTTTCTCTATCAGGGGACATGAGACAAGGAACTACTTGTGTGCTTTTCACCTAGGGTTTTGATTTAGAAAATTATAAATATATGCAAGAAAATAAGACTACAACCATTCATTTAAGAAGTTTTGCAGAAAAACACTTACAATTCATCAAGAAATAACCATGCAAACCCTAGTTGTAACACCTTCCTTCAAGAGAAACACCATAGAATGCTAAAAATTATTCCTTCAACAAGTGCACCTCACTTAAATCAGCCAAATACCCAAGATAGGGTGCAAATTTCAGACCTCCTTATGGATTGAATGAGTGATGATGAAAAAATGAGAGTGAAAATCTCCCATTTATACAAAACCTTGACCTAATTTTACATTTTAGGTCAGGTAAAAAGGCCGACAAGGCCAAAATATCAAATCATATTGTTTTACATTAAATTTTCAAGTTCAAACCCTAATCAAGAAAAAAGGTAAGACGTCACCCCTTCCTAGGGTGACATTATCCCCTATCAGGGCAAATGTAGCCTCCTGAAGCAAGACGTTAGCCCCCATTGGGCTCCTCCAAGATGCCACATGTACCAACTGCCCTGCCCATCTTCCAACATGATCATGATAACGTCATAAGCCTCCTAGTGACATCCTGGGCCATCTAGAGCCAACGTCCCTCTGAAAGTGGGTCAATCCCCCCAGGCCAAGCAGTGTCAGGGTGCCTCTAGTGGAACGTTCTCTCCTTCTCTGGTGCAAAGTCTCTAATCATCCTCTGCCCTGTCTCTACCCCCTGATGGGGTCTCAGCATCCATCTAGTGGGCTAATCAATCCCATGGAGGTCTGAACTAATCATCCCCTCATGTGTACCGGTCCAAATGGTACCTGTCCGTCAGGCATGGTCCTGCACATCAAAAGCTACGCCCTCCATGGGCTCATTAGTCACAGGGATCATAGAAATGTCAATCACCTCTCATCATTAATATTATTAAACATATGCATAAAATCCCTAATACATCTGTCAATAGCTTAAAGACATTACACAAGCCGACTATACAAATCTGGAGGATGAGACAAAACGTTCTATTAGGCTAGTGTTTATCGGAAAAGGTGAGTTCCTAGAAGAAAAACTCATCAAAATCATGTGAGTGGGTGATGTGGTTAAGGGAAGTCCAACCATGTGGGTGCAGAGAGGGCCAAGGATGCAATGTGTTATCTGTGGGTGCCTTTGTAGAAGGCAAGTTGTACCTGTCATAGATGCATTCTTTCCAAGCCCATTATTGCCTTTATTCTTTTATTCTTTCATTTCTTTTATTTTTTCTTTTTGTTCAAGAGATAACCAGGGGACACTACCTTGGTGTGGTGACCAGTGGTGGTAGCGTTACCCACAAGTACTTTCACATAAATGAAAAGGTTGACTCGTGATGAGACCCCATTTCCCTTGGCCATGCAACCAAGAGTCACTACCCTGGTGTGGTAACCAGTTGGTGGCAATGTCATACTTCTATGTACCCATGGAACTAATAGGTTGGCTTGTGATGAGACCCCCTATCCTCTGACTAGGTCTTGTTTTATTATTTTTTTGGGTCCCTCTTGTTTCTTGCTGAGAATCTTTTTATTTCTTTCTCAGGGATCCCTGGGCAAAGCATCTCCAGGTTTGTTCTTAGGATTTTATCTTTTACCAGCTTGCTTTTACCTTCTGGGACTTTAGCCCCTTCTTCCCATGAGGTAAGGTGCAATCTTGAAAATAGGTCAACCCAATGCCTGGACAAGGGGAGTGGGATAGGTGAGTGGGAAACAAGATGTAAGAGTGATACTATGATGGGAGAAGACGATGGATTTTCAGAAGTCTTCCAGTGGCCAACCAAAACCTACAGACATATGCTTGCTAGGGCACCCTCTCAATCCCCCCAAACATGGTCAAGTGGGAAAATGTAAGATCCAAGCAGTTGTTAGAGATAAAAGGAATCAAATGCATATATTTAAAGGTTTTAATGATCAAAAGTGACACATACCATGATACTTGGACCAATTACCTCATGGAGCGAGAACTTCTTCTGATACAGGACCAAGCCGATGGTGATGGATGTTGCTGCTACTGACAAGACAAAGATGATGGAAGAAGAAAAGGTGGGCCCTCCAGGGCCATGCTCAGGGTAATCATGCTCTTGGTACTCCATGTCTAGGACCTCGAGACATGATCTCCTAGTTATCCCTGAAAAGTGGCGATAACATCTGGCTCCAACTTGGGGACATGTGCTCACCATAGAGCGCATGAGAACCTCAGCATCCCTGGCATAACCTATAGACCTGCTTGATCTCGAAAGAAGTATCAGTAACAAAAATTAGGGTGGTAATTCCACCCCAACATACATGTATATATAGACTAAATAAAGAAATCTATAAAGGTGAAGTGAACTACTCACATGTACTTACCTGTTTGTTGGATGTTGGGTGTAGTCAAACAACCAGTGGAGCCAATCCAACAATGTCCCACAATGCCTGGCTTTGTGATTCATCATAAACCAACATAGTAACAAATCAAGAACAAAAATGACATGGGTAAGAGCATATATCATATCATCGGAAATCATAAAGTCTAACTCATGGAGGCGGGTGGGAGGGATAAAATCTTGCCAAATCCATCTCTGAGGAAAACGTTCAATCCACCTCCAGAAGGGATCATGAAAATCCCAAGGTTCATAACACTGACTCAAAAGGTCTGCACACTGGATACCTAGGACATTCTCATACTTTGAATCCTGGGAAGGGATTCAGAAGGATGTATCAGATGACTGGCAAATTCTCAAGGGAAAGTTGAAGAACTGAGATAACAGACTTAAACTTGTAGTATTCGACCAATCCTTGGACTCTAGGATTTTCCCCTTAGGAAACTCAAAATAAAAGACATATCTCCCAACTATACCTCTAGAGACACAACAGAGTAAAATAATGGGAGGTGGTTGGAGAAAATTGTCATAAGAGTCCTTCTTGAGGCACACAATGCCCTCACTCCTATCAAGACCTGAGCATAACGGTGGTTGGTAAAAATTTTCATGGAAAGAATCCAAATGCTCAGGGGAGTACTCATCAAAAACCTCAAGGTATGACTGAAAAATATCAGGAGGGTAAGAGGTTAGGTCATCCTTGGGTGCTTGGGGAGCATCGGTGAATATACCATCCCCTTGTTTCAATTGCTCAAAATTAAGAGTAATCTATTGTGATAACTGTGAAGGAAACAATTCAGAACGATTCTCAATGTCATAAATGGGGTTGATATCAGAACCGACCACATCCCATTTGCGTCTTCCAACATGTATGAATTTGTCAATATCAACTATGTCAGTATCAGTATCATAAAATGAAGGAATCAAAACATCCAATACTTCTCTACTCTCTGTATCATAAGGTAAAGAATCATTGAAAACTTGGAAGGGGGAATAATTTACCTTGCTTAATCCTTCCTGTGCAAGAGATTCAAGTATTTGGATAGCTTCATCAAGTGGAAGATCTGCCTCTACATCTTCAGTCTTGAGATATAGGGGATCTAGCTTGTCCAAGAGTTCCATTTCTTCTTCACTCTCTAAGTCATAGAACAAGGTATCATAAAAAAACTGGAAAGGAAAATGACTTACCTCATTCTCTTCATATTGTGTAGGAGGGATAGGATCTTGGAGAGCTTCATCAGACTGAGGAGCGGTTATTGGTGCTTGATCCTCATAATTCACGTCTCTAGTTATATCTTTGCTGCATTTTGTTGAATCATGGGAGAAATCTTGCTCCTCTTCAAGGGGTTGGTAAGTTTTTTCATAAATCTCTTATTTCACATCAGAGGGTTCTTGATGTTGAATGTGATATGCATTTATGAGATCTTCTACGATCTCAGTAGTGAATCCCCCGTAGTCCAAAGCTATTGTGAGATTTTGAAGGGCATCTTCATACATTTGGAAACATGGCTTGGTAAAGTCAATAAACCTACTGATGAGGTGTATGAAAGATGATATACCCTTGTATTTGCAACAACCCTTAAACCGATCTTGCGAGCATCCTCTCCTCCCAACTTCGTCTTGCTCAATTAGTCCAAAATATTTACGATGTGAAGAGTTGGGAGACCACAAAATTTTGGAGAGTTGTTTAACAATTTTGTATCATAGTAATTTGGGTATCCTTGAAATTTTTTGAAATCAATATTCAGATACATTTGTTCCCGGTGTGCCATGATCCCATAACTTGGAAATATCACAGAAAGTAAGGTGGCACCTTGAGAAAAATTAATGGATTCGCCAGATAATTTGCTTGAAACTATCAAAGGATAAGGGAAAACACCCTAGTGGAGTCGCCAGGTAAGCTTGAGGAAAGGATTACAGAAAAGGTTTGTCATTTTGAGGAGAATTGACTTAGTGTTCCCCAACAACGGTGCCAAAATGTTATCGCACAGTTTGTAGATGGGAAAAAATCTATAATATTGAAGGCCAAATTGGCATAACAGGAACCTATCCCACCCAATGTCACCACGATGGGGAGGTTATTTCTATTTAGGGAGTTTAGGCCCAGGGGAGACGTCCTTGGTCACCCGTGGTTTTGAAGAGGCAATAGGCTAATAAGACCAAGATAATATTTTCCCCCTTCACAAGTCACTACCCAAACAGAAAGTCCTGGCCAAACATCCAATCATAAAGTAAATCCCCAATGAAGAACACCTGCCTGGAACAAGACAACAACAAACAAATATATGCAAGCTATATTTCAATAGGTTAGTACTTCATAAGACTATCTGATATATATAAGAAATTAACAATAAATGTTGACGAAGTCAATGTTTATCAATAGCAAATGAACAGAATATGACACTTCACCAATAAATATTGGAACGATGTGGCATTCAATGTAACCAATCAACACTTCATTTAATAAATTATTTAAACCACCATTCAATTGCTCATAAAGTAAAATGTTGTTGCATTAAAGATGAAATATCCAATGATGACGTCAACAACTTAGGGTTAGTAGGTTAGGGTTTGAATTTCAAATAATTTAGAGAGCAATTTGAACAGCTTCACTTCAACATTGGAGGACTTTAGATTAGTGCCTTAGGGTAAAATGGAGTAAAAAATTAAGGATGCAAGGGTTGAAGGAGGAAAGTTAAGGACTAGAGGGAAGAGTTCTGTAGTGATTCTATGGTAGGGAATCATAATCAAAACCCTAGGGGAGAGAGGATCACTCCAGTGTTTCTATATCAAGGTCTCGTGCTCTCTCCTCCCTCCTTAGGTCAATTTGGCAAAACGGCTAGCTCAGATGAAGCACAAAATCAAGACAAGAAGGATTAATGAGGGAGAGTGTTGCTACAACAAGGCTCTTTCATCAAACCCTAAAAGAAAAATGGCCCTAATTGTAGATAACCTGGGGCTGGGATGTCTTCTTCCTCTTGAATTCAAAATGGTACGGCTAGCAAAGGAGAGGAAGAAAAAGGAGTGTAGCTATGGCCAGGCTCTCTTCTTCTTCTTCAATGGTTGAAAGTTTCTCTATCAGGGGACATGAGACAAGGACCTACTTGTGTGCTTGTCACCTAGGGTTTTGATTAAGAAAATTATAAATATATGCAATAAAATATGACTACAACCATTCATTTAAGAAGTTTTGCAGAAAAATAATTACAATTCATCAAGAAATAACCATGCAAATCCTAGTTGTAACACCTTCCTTCAAGAGAAACACCATAGAATGCCAAAAAATCTTCCTTCAACAAGTGCGCCTCACTTAAATCATCTAAATACCCAATATAGGGCACAAATTTCAGACCTCCTTATGGAGTGAATGAGTGATGATGAAAAAATGAGAGTGAAAATCTCCCATTTATACAAAACCTTGACCTAATTTTACATTTTAGGTCAGGTAAAAAGGCCGACAAGGACAAAATATCAAATCATATTGTTTTACATTAAATTGTCAAGTTAAAATCCTAATCAATAAAAAAGGTAAGACATCACCCCTTCCTAGGGTGATGTTAGCCCCTATCAGGGCAAATGTAGCCTCCTAAAGTAAGACGTTAGACTCCATTGAGCTCCTCCAAGATGCCACATGTACCAACTTCCCTATCCATCTACCAACATGCTCATGATGATGTCATAAGCCTCCTGGTGACATCCTGGGACATCTAGAGCCAACTTCCCTCTGAAAATGGGTCAATCCCCCCAGGCCAAGTAGTGTCGAGGTGCCTCTGGTGGAATGTTCTCTCCTTCTCTGGTGAAAAGTCTTTGATCATCCTCTGCCCTGTATCTGCCCCCTGATGGGGTCTCAACATCCATCTGGTGGGATCTTCATCCCCATGGAGGTCTGAACTGATCATCCCCCTATTTATACTGGTCCAAATGGTACCTGTCCGTCGGGCATGGTCCTGCACATCAAAAGATACACCCTCCATGGGCTCATCAGTCACAGGGATCATAAAAATTTCAATCACCTCTCATCATTAATATTATTAAACATATGCATAAAATCCCTAATACATCTGTCAATAGCTTAAAGACATTACACAAGCCTACTATACAAATCTAGAGGAAGAGACAAAACGTTCTATTGGGGTAGTGTCCATCGAAAAAGGTGAGTTCCTAGAAGAAAACCTCATCAAAACCATGTGAGTGGGTGATGTGGTTAAGAGAAGTCCAAGCATGCGGGTGCAGTGAGGGCCAAGGATGCAATGTGTTATCTATGGGTGCCTTTGTAGAAGGCAAGTTGTACCTGTCATAGATGCACTCTTTCCAAGCCCATTCTTGCCTTTATTCTTTTATTCTTTCATTTCTTTTCTTTTTTCTTTTTGTTCAAGAGATAACCAGGGGACACTACCATGGTGTGGTGACCAGTGGTGGCAGCATTACCCATAAGTAATTTCACAGAAATGAAAAGGTTGCCTCGTGATGAGACCCCCTTTCCCTTGGCCCCGCAACCAAGCGTCACTACCCTGGCATGGTAACCAGCTGGTGGAACTGTCATACTGCTAGGTACCCATGGACCTAATAGGTTGGCTTGTGATGACACCCCCTATCCTCTGACTAGGTCTTGTTTTATTATTTTTCCGGGTCCCTCTTGTTTCTTGCTGAGAAGCCTTTTATTTCTTTCTCAGGGATCCTTGGGCGAAGCATCTCGAGGTTTGTTCTTAGGATTTTATCTTTTAGCAGCTTGCTTTTACCTTCTGGGCCTTTAGCCCCTTCTTCCCACGAGGTAAGGTGAAATCCTGAAAATAGGTCAACCCAATGCCCCGACAAGGGGAGTGGGATAGGTGAGCGGGAAACAAGATGTAAGAGTGATACTATGATGGGAGCAGATGATGGCTTTTCAGAAGTGTTCCAATGGCCAACCAAAACCTACAGACATAGGCTTGCTAGGGGACCCTGTCAATCCCCCCAAACATGGTCAAGTGGGAAAATGTAAGATCTAAGCAGTGGTTAGAGATAAAAGGAATCATATGCATATATTTAAAGGTTTTAATGATCAAAAGTGACACATACCATGATACCTGGACCAATTACCTCATGGAGCAAGAACTTCTTCTGATATAGGACTAAGCTGATGATGATGGATGTTGTTGCTACTAACAAGACAAAGATGATGGAAGAAGAAAAGGTGGGCCCTCCAGGTCCATGCTCAGGTCAATCCTGCTCTCGATACTCCATGTCTAGGACCTGTGGGCATAGAGACATGATCTCCTAGTTATTCCTGAAAAGTGGGGATAACAAGTCTGAAGAAGAACATGAACATCACTTGAGGATGGTAATACATGCTTTAAGGGAGCATAATCTTTATGCCAAGTTGCGCAAGTGCTCATTTTATCATAATCAGATTCATTACTTAGGTCATATTATTTCAGAGGAGGGCATAACAGTGGAGCCAAAAAATGATTAAGTTAATCAGAGAGTGGCCAATGCCAAGGAATGTCACAGAAGTCAGATCATTCATGGGACTTGCAAGATACTACAAGATATTTATCAAAGGATTTTCAAAGATTTCACATCCTATAACTTCTTTGCAGAAGAAGGGTGTGAAGTTTGAAGGGACTTAGGAATGTGAAGAACGTTTTCTTCATCTAAAATATTTACTTACAAGTGAACCAATACTAAATATTGTTGAAACCAAGTGAATACTTTGTGGTGTGCATTGATGCTTGTAAACAAGGACTTGGTGGTGTCCTTACCAAGAATGTGCATGTTATTTTCTATGAATCTAGAAAACTCAATGGGCATGAAAGGAACTATACCACACACGATTTGGAGTTGGCATACATTATTCATGCATTGAATATGTGGAGACACTACCTCATGAGATGAAATTTCGAGCTAAGGATAGGCCTTTTGGTTGTGGAACATGATTACCTTCATGATTCAGAGGTCTTTGTTTTTAGTTGTGTTTATGCCCCATGAAGACTGTACACCCCTCCATGCAGGGGGGTTGCAGGGTGGGCTTGCCCCCCTACGGAGGTTCAGGGGTGAAGCCCCCAAAGGAAAAATTTCCTTGTAAAATTATATTGTAATTTCATAGTAAATTTGGACCGTTCATTATAAGGTTGTAGATTTGACGGTAGAAGTTATGTTAGGGTTTTTTTCCCTAGAAGGAAACCCTATTTTATGAGGTGTTTGTATTGCGGATGTGTATCATGGTGAATATTATATTTTGAGAGAGGATACTGTGAGAGAAAGAAGAGTAAGTTACAGTGGGTGTGTTGTAGGTTGTATCCCTTCATTTTGTTGGATAATAAAAAGGAAGGACCTGGAAATTTCTCTGGTGGACATAGCCCACATTGGATGAACCACACATATCTGTGTCTCTATTCTACTGTGTATCTTCTGTGTTTTATTTCTGCATTTGTTTTATTTTATTTCTCTACGATCCTGTTTTTCTAACAACTGGTATCAGAGTGAAAGGTAACTCGCATAAAAAGAGGGTTCCTAGTTCAAGTGGGAACAATGGCCGAATATGGAAAGTTGAGGGTCAAGAAATTTAATGGCCAAAACTACTAGTTATGGAAGATGCAGATGGAAGATTATTTATATTAGAAGGATCTATTCCTACCATTGGGCAGAATAGAAAATAATTCGACGGCCATGAAGGATGAAGAATGGGAGGTTCTTGACAGAAAGGAACTAGGAACGATCCGGTTGAGCCTAACATCGTCGGTGGCCTTCAATATTTCAAAAGAAAAGACAACGAAGGAACTGATGGATGCATTGGCTAAACTGTATGAAAAAATATTGGTGTCCAATAAGGTATTTCTAATGAAGTGATTATTTAATACGAAGATTTCAGAAGGTGGGTCCGTTGTAGATCATTAAATGAATTTAATACGGTTACTAATTAACTAAGTTCTGTAAAAGTGGACTTTGATGATGAGGTCAGGGCTCTTCTAATACTATGTTCATTTCTAGAAACATGGAATGGATTGGTCATGGATGTAAGTAACTCTATATCTGGTTCAAACACTCTAAAATTTGATGATGTTGTTGGTGTTATTCTTAGCAAGAAAATGCGACGAAAAATCACAAGTGAGATATCGGGTAATTCGTTAAACATGGAGAACAGGGAAAGAAAAAAGGATATAGGAAAGGGATCAGGGAACCACAATAATTCTAGGAAGGGGGGTCCAAATCCAGACTGGTAAATATAGAGTGTTGGAATTTTGGGAAGAAAGCACATTTGAAGAAAGACTGCAGAGCTCCAAAGAAACAAAGATAGACAACAAGAGAAAAATCAGGAAGCAAATGTAACAAGTGATGTGTTACAAGATCCTTTGATTCTTTCTGTAGATAATATTTTTGAGTCTTGGGTAGTATATTCAGGGGCTTCATTTCATGCCACACCCCATAGGAAACATTTTCTATATTATGTTAAAGGTGATTTTGGACAGGTTCATTTAGGTGATGATGCACCATGGAAAATTGTTGGAATGGGTAAGGTACAAATAAAACAAAAGAATGGAAACCAATGGTTGTTGAAAGAGGTAAGACATGTTCCATATCTAAGGAAAAATATAATTTCAATAGGGCAGTTGGAAAGTGAAGGTTTTATATCCATATTCACAGATAAGGCATGGAAGGTCACCAAAGGATCACTGGTGATAGTAAAAGGAGAGGAGGTAGGTACATTGTATTTATGTACTGGTAATACTGTTTCTTCTATATCTTTATCTTATACAGGAGTGGATACAACACTTTGGCATCATAGGCTTGGAAACATGAGTGAGAATGGGATGCAAATACTTCATAAGATGAATTTGTTGTCAGATCTCAAGCAAATTGATTTGGATTTATTTGAGTATTGTGTTTATGGAAAACAAAAGAGAGTCAAATTTCTCAGAGTCAGAAAAGAAAAGAAGAGTGAATGGTTAGAGCTTGTGCATACAAATGTATGGGGACCAAATCGGGTATCATCTCTTGGTGGTTGTCGTTATTATGTTACATTTATTGTTGATGCAACTAGAAAAACTTGGGTTTATTGAATTCGACAAAAATCTGATTTTTTTGATACTTTTAAGAAGTGGAAAGCTTTGGTTGAGAATGAGACGGGAAAAAGGTTGAAGTGTCTCAAATCATACAATGGAGGTGAATATTGCAACAAGGAGTTTGATGATTACTGTTCATACCATGGGATTCGTAGAGAGAAAACAATTCCAGGAACACTACAAGAAAATGTTGTGTCAGAAAGGATGAACAAGACAATCATGGAGCGTGGAAGGAGTATGAGATTGCATGTTGGGTTTCCCTTACAGTTTTGGGCATATGCTATAAATATTGTTGTTTACTTAATAAACAGAGGACCTTCAAGCTCTTTGGATGGTGGCATTCTAGAGGAGGCATGGATTGGTAAAATGGTAAACTACTCATTTTTGAAGACTTTTGGTTGTGAAGCATTTGTCCATATTGATAAAGAAAATAGAAAAATGTTTGAAGCAAAATCCAAGAACTGTACCTTTATTGGATACTGTCTTAATGATTTTGGTTATCTCTTATGGGATTATGAAAATCACAAAAAAATAGAAGTAGAGATATCATATTCAATGAGAAGGTCATGTACAAACATCAGTTGTAGGGAAAGAAACAGGAAAAAGAAAAACTAGAATACACAGTGCTTGATGAGATCATTGAAAAAGAAATTCCAAAGGTACCAGAAAATCAAAATGTAGAACAAAAAGAGAAACAAGTACCTCAAACTCTTGAAAGTTTTGTTAGAAGATCTACCAAGTTAAGTAGATCCCCTGAACAAAACTCTCCTTCATTGTATTATTTATTGTTGACGCATTCTGGTGAACCATAAAGTTATGAAGAGGAAATGAAGGTAGACACTAAAAGGAATTGGGAGCAAGGCATGAAAGAGGAAATGGATTCCTTGGTAAATAACCAGACTTGGGACTTGGTTCAGTTGCCTGCAGGAAAAATATCATTGCAGAATAAATGGATTTACATGTTGAAGGAAGATGGAGATGAAAAGTGGTACAAGGCTAGAATTGTTGTAAAGGGGTTTTCACAAAATAAAGGTATAGATTTTGATGAAATATTTTCTCCTGTTGTTAAAATGACTTCAATTAGGACTATTTTAAGTCTTGTGGCAGTAGAAGATTTTCATCTTGAACAGTTATATGTAAAAACATTTTTTCTCAATGGGGATTTGGAGGAAGATATTTATATGCAGCAACCACAGGGGTATGAGGTCAAAGGAAAGGAAAAATTGATATGCAGGTTGAAGAAGAGCTTCTATGGCCTAAATCAATCTCCAATGCAATGGTATTTGAAGTTTGATAGGTTTATGACAGTATAAGGTTATAGTAGATGTCATTCTGATCAATGTGTTTATTTTAAAAGGATAGAAAATGGAAGCTATATTATCTTGCTATTGTATGCATATGACATGCTTGTTGCAGGGTCTAATATGCAGGATATAAATGTGCTCAAAAATAAATTAGCTAACTCATTTGCAATGAAGGATTTAGGTGTTGCAAAGAAAATCCTTGGTATGAGAATAAAAAAAGATAGGAAAAATCGTAAATTGACATTGTCTCTGGGTGAGTACATAGAGAAGGTGTTGGAGAGGTTTAGAATGCAGAATGCAAAACCAATTAGTACACCTTTGGACAACCATTTCAAATTAACCAAAGAAATGTGTCTCAAGACACAAGATGAGATATAATACATGTCTAGGGTCCCTTATTCATTAGCAGTTGACAGCTTGATGTATGTGATGGTTTGCAAAAGACCAGATATTGCACATGCAATGGGATTTGTGAGCATGTATATGAACAATCCAGGTAAAAAACATTGGGAGGTAGTAAAATGGATTCTCAAGTATTTGAGAGGTACTTCTACTCATGCATTATTTTTTGGAGTTTCAGACACTGTTCTACATGGATATGTTGATTTAGATATGGCAGGTGATAAAGATAGCAGGAGGAGCACCACAGGGTATGTTTTTACTGTAGGTGGAACAATAGTAAGTTGGATTTAAAAAATACAAAAGGTTGTTTCCCTTTCAACAATGGAAGCAGAGTATGTTGTTTCTACAGAGGCTAGTAAATAAATGATTTGGTTATAGAGGTTTATGGAGGAAATGGGAAAGAAGAAGGAGAATAACAGGTTGTACTGTGACAACGAGAGTGCCATTCATCTTGCAAAGAACTTATCCTTCCATTCGAATATTAAGAATATACAACTCAGGTACCACTTCATACGATCCGTCTTGGAATAAGGACATTTGAAGTTGGAACAGATACATACTAGACATAATCTTGCAGACATGTTAACAATGGGAGTAACTAGGCAGAAATTGAGTTAGTGCTCAATTTTAGTTGGTTTTCAAGCATGAAGGTGAAGATGAGAAATTTGAGTATGATTTTGATATAAATTATATCCAAGGAAAGGAGAAAATATGTGCAAGAAAAGGAAGTTGTTGAGGGGGCCTCTTAGGCCCTAATAGTCATCAAATATATGTTATTAGACATTAGACTACATGATAATATGTAATAAGTGGATAAATCTAAGTAAATGTCTGTAACAAGTGGTAAATGTAACTAAACAAAGGATTAGTTGGAGCAGGTGCAACCGCTCCAACCATTCATCTATTGTATAAATAACCCTAAAGATAGAATACAAACTTGGATTGGAATCCCTTCCCTAAATTCTCTCTTTTTGTTGGGTTATGCATGTGTTCTTGATATATTTCACGATGTTGTCTCTCTTGGATGTCTTCCTCAATTTCCTGGACTACACCATTTGGTTTTGTTTCCACGTGACTTGAATCTAGAGGAGAAAATTTGCGCTAAGATCCAGAAGAAGTCTGCAAAAGAAGAAAATAGAAATGAAGAAGTTGCAATTTGATATATTGAAGATGTGCGCTGAAGATGGCACTGATGAAGACTTGTTCTTGATTGTTCGTGGTGAATCCATTTAATTGCGGTGATGCTTGAACCTGCAAAAGAATGAGATGAAATACTTGCAATTCAAAATATGCATTCATTGATGCTTGACAAAGATAGACACTGTTGTGTGGAAGCTCAGTGGTTTTTTATGTTGGTCGCTACAAAAAAACCTACACATAATTAATGTTGCTCGATTAAATAATAATCTCATGGAAACAAGGAATCTTCTACTAAAGAGGAACTATTCATCTCAACATGCCATGGATGTCTCTTTCATTCAATATAAAAAAGAAATTTTGGCATGCTTACGTCCCTTGTTTTAATGGGCAAAGATGGAAACAAAGGTGTGGATTTGATTGAAGAGTATTGAAGAGTGTGGTGTTTTAGTCATGATATCGGTGTCCTCTGACAATCCATACCCGGATGGTTTATTATGGTACTGAACTGCCTGTCCCAGGCGTAGAATCATTGATCTTTAAAAGGATGTGACATTTTGATTCAAAGAGTTGAAACACTGATGCAAGTTGTAGATGATATATCCTTCCTATACAATGTTTCATTGTAGATTCTTGTTATGCCATATGAAAGTTGCTAAGATTGTCGACACTTGAGATGGTTCGATGGAGGCGACGTTGGTCGATGGATCCAAATCAAGAAGATCAACAAGTTGGTTCTTCCGAAGGTTGAAGTGATACATTGTCTCTAGTTTCTAAAGCAGTTGATAACCTTATTAGGAAAAGACGATGATGCTAGGCTTGACAAGTTGAAATCTCTGCTAAAAGCCAAAATCATCAAAAACTCAGAATCAATGAATTTTGTGCATCAACAAACTTGATAAGACATTGACAACAACTACGACGCCAAAAGTCTATTATGATCGACCGAGAAAATTTGCAGACTCGTATGCCCATAAAATAAATCCGTTGATGCATGAAATTGTAATGTTGTTGCTTGATGTCTTTACTTTGAATATCGATGGGTGCACTAAATACTTGACTAAATATTAAACATGTTTTTGACTTAAATCCAGTTATGTCTAGAAAAGAAATGGAATCGAAAGAGATTTAAGATATTACATGCCATCGTTCAACGCTAAAAATAATTAAGGATAGAGTAGTTAAGGTAGGAGGAATGATTGGATGAAATATATTCTAAGTGTTGTTTATGACTAGAATGGTCCTTCCACACTCTGACTGCAACCCCAAATATAATTGACGTGGTCGATTCAGTGCCTTGGTCGACTAGTGACGAAGCGACCTGCTAGACTACCCTCACTTAGAATTATGAGAAACAAACACAGGTGAGTCTCCACTCACAATCTATATTATTGAATGAGCATTGATTACATCATTATATAGGAAATGACTCTACTTAGTCGGTTACAACAAACCACAGATAACTAGGATCTACATTAAGTGAAGTAGAGTTCAACTACGCTACTGACTCTTGCAACTGACTCTTGCTCCATTATTTCCAAGTCTCCCCCTTAATGGAGAAAGGATTGAATTATACACCTAACATCTCCCTAAATAGATCAAACTTAATATTTCCAAGAGGCTTCGTGAAAATATCAACAGCATTTTCACAAGTATTACAATACATAAGAGCTATTTCATTTAACTACAAATTTTCTCTAACAAAATGAAACTGAGCATCAACATGCTTTGTCCTTGCATGATAAATCAGATTATTCACCAGCTTGATTGAACTTTGATTATCACATTTGATCATTGTAGGTTCCTTTTGTTCTTTTCCAACATCTTTAAGAAGTATTCTCAACCAAACAACTTCACAAGTTCCTGCACACAAGGATTTATATTATGCTTCAGTAGAAGACAAAGATACAGTAGACTGCTTTTTACTGCTCCATGAAACAACCCCGGATCCAATCCCAAACACATATCAAGTGGTTGATCTTAGATCATCTGGATTTCCAACCCAATCATAATCTGAGTAACCTGTCAACTCAACATCAAATGCATCAGTATATTTAATACCATAATCAAGTGGTCCTTTTAGATACCTGAGTACTGGCTTTGTTGCATTCCAATGGATTTCTAGAGGTTTCACCATAAACTGACTTAACACACTCACATAATATGAAATATCAGGTCTGATTGTGGTGAGATAATTCAAACTACCCACCATCTCTCTATACATTGTGGTATTCACTTCCTTCGAACCATAATCACAAGAAAGTTTCACATTCTACTGCATGGGAACAATAGAATATTTAAACTGATCCATTTTAAATCTCTTAAGTATTTCTCTGACATAATTACTTTGACAAACAAAAGTTTGGCCTGCATTTCTCCAATCTTCAAGACCTAGGAAGTAATGTAACTCACCAAGATCTTTCATTTCAAAAACTTGTGACAACTGCTCCTTGATTTCATCGATTAATTTCCATGCATTTCCTGTAATTATTGAATCATCAACATATAAGTAAATCAATACTATATACCCCTTCTCATCAAATTTGGTATACAAATTTGGATCACTCTTGCTCCTCATAAAACCCTGTTGAAGAAAGAAAGAGTCTATCTTCTCATACCATGACCTAGGTGCCTGTTTTAGTCCATACAATGTTTTCTTTAACTTACACACTAAGTGTTCTTTCCCTTGTTCCACAAACCCTTCAGGTTGAGTAAGGTAAACCTCCTCCTTTAACTCACCATTCAAAAATTCATATTTAACATCTAATTGGTGTAGCTTCCAATGATACTTTGTAGCTAAAGCAATCAACAATCTGATAGTATTCAATTTAGCTACTGGTGCAAATGTTTCAGCATAATCAATACCTTTTGTTTGTGAATACCCCTTTGCAACCAATCTAGCCTTATATTTGTCTATACTACCATCTGATTTAAATTTGGGTTTGTATATCCATTTGCATCCAATAGGATTTTTATGTTTAGGCAATTCAGTCAATTCCCATGTATCATTTTTCATTATAGATTCATATTCTTCCTCCATTTCATTTCATCATTCATCATGTTCATTTTCTTCATTAAAAATCATGGGTTCTATGACATTTGAAATGCTACTCATTAGGGCATAGTCTCTATACCTCTCAGGGAGCCGAACCTGTCGTGAAGATCTTCTCAACTGATTATCTTCCTCCCCACTTTGTGAAGATATGTCTTCGCCTCTAGGTGAACTATGACTACTTGAAGTGTCCATATCATTGAGTCTTTCTTGTTGTTGTTGCTTTTGTCGTTGTGGTTGTGGATGTTGTTGTGGTGCCTGCTACTGTGATGGTTTTTGTTGCTCTTCTTTAACTCCTTAAGTCTATGTCATTCCTCATGACTGTTTTTGTCATGATTTCCTGCTTCCTGCTCATGGAAAGGTACATCTCTACTCGCAAATACTTTGTGAGTAGAAGGATCAAACAGTTTGTATGCTTTGAATTCAGAACAATACCCTATGAAAATACATTTAATGGCTTTAGCATCCAATTTCTTCCTATTCTCCTTTGGAATATGAGCAAAAGCCTTACACCCAAATACTTTCAAATTATGAACTGCAGGTTTGGAACCATACAAGGCTTCGAAAGGAGTAACATTATAAAGACACCTTGTTGTACTTCTATTCTTTAAATAAACTACAGTATTTATGGCTTCATCCTAAAATGATTTGAGAGATTCTTACCTTTCATCATACTGCGTGCACACTCTACCAAAGTTTTGTTTTTCCTTTCAGTGACTCCGTTCTGTTGTGGAGTGCGAGGTACTGTAAATTGTTGTACTATTCCATGATCTTTGCAATATTTGATGAAGTCCCCTGATTTATGCTCTCCCCCTTGATCTCAACGGAGGATTTTGATGGATTTTCCTGTTTGCTTTTCCACCATGGTTCTGAATTCCTTAAAGTACTCGAAAACATCACTTTTTCTTCTAAGGAAATAAACCCATGTGTATCTCGTGCAATCATCAATAAATAACAAAAAGTAAAATGCACCTCCTAAAGACCTAGTCTGCATAGGCCCACAAACATTAGTATGCACAAGATCTAAAACATCTCTCTTTTTCCTATCAGGATTAGAGGGGAATTCATCTCTATGCATCTTTCCTAATGCACATCCATCACAAGAAACATTCTCATTCTTTAACATGGGAAATCCTTTAATCATATTCTTTTTTTGTAATAACAATAAATCAGGATGATTGATGTGGCCATACCTTTGATGCCAAAGAATCTTTGTTGGCATAGTTGCAGAAGTCAGTGCGTGATGTGCTTTTCTGGTAACATCAAGTTTGTATAGGCCTCCTGCTCTGACTCCTGTTGCAATAGTTTTGAATTGGTCCAATAGATCCTTCACTATGCAATAATTCTTGAAGAATTCAACCTTCGAGTTCTAATCTGTGATGGCGAACATGGAGATAAAAAATTTCTTTATCCCTAGTACATACACAACATTCCTAATGTGACGAATAGTACCATTCGGAAATGTCACATGAATGTCTCTGTATCCCTTGATATTATGAGCGTGATCATCTCCAAGATATATGCTAGCACCATTATGTGTTTCTTTAAAATTAGCATACCAGTTCTTATTACAAGTCATATGTATTGATTCTCTAGAATCCACAAACCAAGCATCAATATCATCCTTTTTAATAGATAAATCAACGTTAGACACAAACATCATAATATCCCGTGAATCAAAATTTGGGGGTTCATCAATATCATCACTAGCAATAAAAAATCTGAGATCATGATTTGAGGATTTTTCTGCATAATGACATGAATGTGTTCTAGGTTTATTCCTAGCCTCATCACTCTTCTTCTTATGATAGTCTTTAACAATATGTCCAGGTTGACCACAATAAAAACAACTCTTTGACTCATTCATGTTAGAGTGCATACCTTGATTCGGCCTTAGGGATTGTCTTCTCTGCGATGAATGACATCCTCTGCCTCTTTCTCCTGATCTTCCTCTTGCAACAAAATACCTGTTATTTCTTCAAAATTAGGAGGTTTCTCCCTTGCTGCGAGACCTGTTATGAACATATGATAATCTTCTAGCATACCATTTAAGGTAATAGTGACAAGATCAATGTTGGAAATTGTTTCCCCTATATTTCCTAGCTTTTCTTTCACCTCTTTAATACGACCTAAAAATGAACTAACAGATTCATTTCCATTCATATTAATGCCTAGAAATTTAGTTTTCAGGAACACAATACAATTTGTGTTGCTATTTTCATACAAGGCTTTAAGCATTGTCCACATTTCAGCAAAGGTATTAGCTTCTCTAATATGTGGAATTATGTTATCTTTAACAGACAGACACAACAATACCTTTGTCTTGTTTTCATGCTTATTCCAGTCTTGGATCGGTGCTACTGTCACACTGACAACCGCATCTGGTTTCACTTCATTTCCCTTCATAATGGTCCAAACACCATAGCCTTCCATGAGCGTCTGCATCTTGAATTTCTAGTTAATGAAATTCAAGCCATCTAACATGTTGACTT
Organism: Picea engelmannii; assembly: GCA_009831015.1. NCBI lineage: Eukaryota > Viridiplantae > Streptophyta > Pinopsida > Pinales > Pinaceae > Picea > Picea engelmannii. The sequence continues at coordinate 18,065 of ML790160.1, read as the reverse complement.
CATTGACGTAGGTCTCCGCCAGAGGATTCGCTATCTCTGCAAGTGTCTTCTCGTTCAATCAGATAATAGATCCTTGTATCACCAAACACGCTTCAATCCTGAAGGTGGTGAATCACCAAGAATATCAAACTTCTGTCAAGTTTTAGTCTGTCGCTATGCCTTTGAATCCACCGATCCGTCTCTATCTCGACTCTCATCTTTCTTAAAAGAAATATAGAAATCCTTAAAAAGGAAACCTTAACACCACTCCATGCACCTTAACACCACTCCATGCATAAAAAAAAAACTCATCCTCAAAAGAAACCTCAACACCACTTCATGTATATAAAAATATATATAAATTTCTTAAAAGAAACTTTTCCTTTTTTTCCTTTTTTTTTAATACATACATCCACCTTTATTTTTTTAATACATACATCCACCTTTAAAAACATAACTCCACCTCACGATTTATAATCCCTTTAATAACTCCACCTTTTAATACATTCACTAATCCATTTACAAAAAAAAATGTGCACAAATAAATCATGAATGGAGGAGACCCCTCTTTCAACGCTTCAAACAAAAAACTTACACTTCCACACGATCCGCTTCAACCTTAATCTCGCAGCCTATAGAGAAAGGTGGATCGGCCCTCTGTCTGTCCTCACATTTCAACCTCACACAACAATCACAATTTTCACAATCGATCCAATCCTCACACTGACCGCACCACAGAAGTCCGGCCTCACGCAGTAGAAACTCATGATTTGGGGCGACTATCTCTCAAGAACCCATCCGTTTCTGCACCTCACGCTACTATTAGAGTGCGGTGAGTCCATACCTCATGATTCACTTGGAGTCTAGGTATCTTAAAATATTTACGCACTGTAATACACATCTGTAATGTGGAAATTCCAGGTTTTCAAACGTGTGTAAAGTGTGAGTATTATGTTGTCACACCCTTCCAGAGGAGGGACCTGCGGCAATGTAGAAATCAATGCACCTCACTTTTGCGGCTCCTCCGATAATTTATAGCTCCTCTAAGAAACTCTAACCATCTCTGATACCAACTTAGAATTATGAGAAACAAACACAGGTGAGGCTCCGCTCACAATCTATATTATTGAACGAGGACTGATTACATCGTTATATAGGAAACGACTCTACTTAGTCGGTTACAACAAACCACGGATAACTAGGATCTACATTAAGTGAAGTAGAGTTCAACTACGCTACTGACTCTTGTAACTGACTCTTGCTCCATTATTTCCAAGTCCCTCTAGTCGATGTAATGGTTCTATGAACTATTGATGCATAATATTCAACAAAAGTGTGAAGTTGATCGAAGTCTTAGTCAACATAGTGTAAGTCATTTGAGTCTGAGTCAAGCCGAATCGACTCATAGTTAAGTCAGTCTTTGAATTGAAAAATTAAAAATAAAATATTTTCCAAGTGACTCAAGATTTAATATAAATTGGAATTTAAAGGAGGGGGTTAAACATGGTCTTTTAAAGGCAGGTGATCCTCTCCTCCATTGTAATGTAAGTCAGGTTTTAGCCGATGAGATCAGTATCTCGACGACAATTTTTGACTCATAGTCGACAACATGCAAGAACTTGTAATCAATTCATCCTTCATGTAATATTAGTGTAAGATTCCATACAATGGTAAAATCATATTAAAGAGCAACAGGAAGACAAGATTGACGAGCAACAGAGCATGAACACATAAAATTTAAGAGAGCATCGATAATGAACATGTCGGTAGCGGTTAAAGGCATCCAAGAGAGAAATATCTTAACAAAAACACACTTGAGAGCTTCAAATACAAGATGATGACAAAATAACTTCTAAATTGATTGAGCCCCTTGGTATAAAAGTGGAAGAATAATTCCTGAGTTGTGACATCAAAATCTAGAAAGCAGAGAAATGGTAGGTTGGCCAAGGTATGGAGCTCCATCGCAGGGTGTGTGCAGGGGAAAGATGAGCTTAGGATGGGCCACTCACCATTCTGAAGGCACCAGAGAGAAGTGCAACAATAGGATCAAGAGGACCATTGTTGGGTGGGAGGAAATCACTACAAGACTCACTGACTGCACAGGCATATACCAAATTGAAGACAAAGGATAAAGAGTAACATGTCGTCATTTATCTGCACACTTTCTCGAAACGAGCAAGGAATTGAGTGTGGGGGATATGTTGAGGGGGAATCTTAGGCCCTAATAGTCATCACATATATGTTATTAGACATTAGACTACATGATAATATGTAATAAGTGGATAAATCTAAGTAAATATATGTAATAAGTGGTAAATGTAACTAAACAAATGATTAGTTGGAGTGGGTGAAATCTCTTCAACCATTCATCTATTGTATAAATAACCCTAAAGATGGAATACAAACTTGGATTGGAATCCCTTCCCTAAATTCTCTCTTCTTATTGGGCTATGCATGTGTTCTTGGTATATTTCACAATGTAGTCTCTCTTCAATGTCTTCTTCAATTGCCTGGAATACAACAGGGGCATTATAAAAATGTAAACTTCAACATAAATTTAAATATTATGCATTGAAAGAGCATGGATTTATCATGTACAAAGGCAAGGTGTATGTGCCTAATTCACACGAGATGAAAAGTATTATGCTAAGAGAAATGCACAATGTGCCTTATGTTGGGCACCCAAGATATAACAAGACTATTACAACTATTAGAGGTCAATATTTTTGGCCACGCATGAAGAAGAATGTGTTTGAGTATATAACCAAGTGCATCAAATGTCAAAAAGTAAAATTAGAACACGGACATCCAGTTGGATTGTTGTAGCCATTGGCCATTCCTGAGTGAAAATGGGAAGTGGTTACATTTGATTTCATTACCAAGCTACCTGGGATAGTGAAGAAACATGATATCATAGTGGTGGTGTTGGATAAGCTAACAAAAGAAGCTTTGGTGCTAGTGAAGCTGACACATAAGGCAACAAACATTGTAGACATCTACATTAGAGAAATTGCTAGGCTTCATGGTGTGCCTAAGGTAATTGTTTCTGATAGAGACCCCAAATTCACATCAATGTTTTGGAAAGGGTTATTCAAGGGATTTGGGACAAATCTGAACTTTAGTATAGCATATCACCTTGAGACATATGGGCAGACAGAAAGAGTCAATTATGTGATTAAAGATATGTTGAGGATGTATGTGATGGACAAGCCTTCCAAGTGGGAAAATTACCTCCATCTGGTGGATTTTGCATACAACAATGGATATCATTTGTCATTAGATATGATTCCATTTGAGGCACTTTATGGTAGAAAGTGCAACACGCCAATGAGATGGAATAACCCAACAGACATAATAATGGTTGGGCTTGAGTTGCTCAAGGATATGGAAGAGCTGATGACCAATATTAAGAAAAACTTGAAGCCTACACGGGCCAGATAGAAAAGTTATTCTGATAAAGGTAGAATGCATAGAGAATTTCAAGTGGGTGACCATGTTTTTTTTAAAGTGAAGGCCAAGAGAAGTTCACTGAATTTGGGGAACTACTAAAATTTGGAAACGAGTTATTGTGGACCATTTGAAATCCTAGGGAGAATTGGTCATGTTGAATACATGCTAGCGTTACCTGCATATATGCATGTGCATAATGTATTCCATGTGTATTTACTGAAGAGATATGTTCCTTATCTTAACAATGTAATTGATTGGACTGTGATTCGGGTGGAACTAGAAGACAACTTGTAGTGTCCCCAAGGTCGAGCCCCGTTGTAAACCATGTTTTGAAAGAAATTGTAATTATGTTTTATAGGCTGGTGAGCCAAGTTTTTATAAGCTGGAGGCTTATGTGTTTGTTAGGCCAAAGAGCCTGAGTGTTGAAGGCCAGGAGCCTACTGTTGTAAATGTAATCAAGCAAAACAATTAATAAAAGATAAACACCGCCATGTGCAGACCGACCACGATGAATGAGTGAAGGGGGACTAAGCATCCACAGAGTGGGCAAGGAATTAGGGGCTGAAGGTGGGAAAAGGGGCTAAGTGTTGAGCCCAGGGGCTTAAGCCTGGGAATAATATTTTAATATTATTCCAAAAAGGCATGTGCATTTGTGTTTTATCCTAAGTGTTGGCAAGGGAGGACATACCAGGGTGAGCCATGAGAAAGGCTCCTCCTCCTCCATTCGACTCATGGACTGCTAGAAGGTGAACGGGTCTTACTTTTGCAAAGAAACCCTCATACATCCTCTGAACCAGAAAGGCGTGTATTTGTGTTTGTTCAGGGATAGCCGGTACATCCCCTATCTGAACAGTTCGAACCTGCGTTGACCCTTGTGTGGATTGTTTGTCATGCATCCCCGAAAACCAGAGTGTGAGTCTATCCTGGGTTGGCGGATGGGAAATAGGGGGGAACCTTCCATTCTGCACCGGGGGGGAGAGTCTGTGTAATTCTGGGCGGAAATTGCTTCTCAGGCGATTCCGAAAATCAACACCGTGAGACCTGGCCACCATGGCTGAGCTTGTTTGAGAAGTCTGAGTCTGTATTCCCGGCTGACTGTGGTGGTCATGCAGAGATGGATTGCGCGTGAATTGTTGTCCAGTGCAGGTGGTAATTGAGCCTGTGTGTGACCTCTCTCTAGGTGAGGGAGGTGGTTGTGTTGGAAGAGATTTCTTCCAGAGAGTGTCCAGCACCAGCTTCAGGCTTTGAGACTTCCTGATCCAGCCTGTTGTCGAGACCCAGAGAGGGAGGTTAGCACCGATGGACTGTTCTTGTGAAGGTGTATAATCCCAGGCGGAACAAGCATGTGGGGAATGAGAGTCTGGTAGTAGTGGGCGTAAGATGGCATCCTGGGAAGAATCCTTCCAGATTCGAAGTGTTGTTTTCCTTGTAACCTCGGCCTAGCTAGGATTCCTTGCCTTGGGGTGGAGCTTAGTCCCAGCTCGGGGGTGACCCACTGCTGAGCTAATGAGTAGTGTGGTCTAAGGCTGGGAGGTTCGTGGAAGGCCCGCACTTGGTTGGTGGAATCTACCACTGTTTTACAGTTAAGTACCAGATGATGCTTTAAATATGTTTTGTATCTCTGTGTATTATAATGATCATGCATTCTGTTGTGCATTTGGATTAATGTATTTGCCATGGATTATTTATGTTAAAAATGATAATTATGCTTACTCTGAGCTGAAATGTATTTCTTTGCTTAAATGTATGCGATTAATTATGAATGAGAATGTATTATTCCGCGTAGTAACACCTACACGGTAGCCAAGGTGCGCTACAGTTTATTCTGGGTTATCTACCAAGTAGTGTTATAGTAACCCTGGCTAGATGGGTGAAAGGGGTGTTACACAACTTCCCAGTTCATCCTGTATGCATGTTGGATAGGAAAGTCAAGCTACTCCAGAATTGAGCAATAAGACTAGTAAAGGTCCAATGGACTAGCTATAGTGCTGAAGATGCTACATGGGAGCATGAGGATGCCATGCAGGAAGAGTACCTGCATCTTTTTGGAGCTTTTTGAAGAATTTTGGAATGAGAATAGTATATGATGCACCAAGGACAGTGCATAAAATAAGGGGGAAGATAATGTAATACCCCTAAGTGGTAACTGGATATATGTATGCATACTTTTTCATATAGGTTGGTGAGCCAAGATGGTTTTGGGTCAGAGTGCCTTGCATGCATGTGTGTTTAGGATAGGGTGCATGTATGTTGTGCCTTGGTGAGTCAAGCTTTGTAATTTTTGTAATCGCACATTGTATATTAATAAAAATACATATTGTTGCATACCTAAATATGAAAAGAGTATTGGGGGATAGGAATCCAAAAGTGGGAAAGGGGGTTGGTACTTGAGGAAAGGGGATAAGTTAAAGGGGCTTAAGCCAAATGAATATAATAATATATATGTACTCCTAAGTCCTAAGTCCCTTTGATATGATTGTTTATCCTAAGTTGTTGAAGGGGAGGGGGGCAAATTACAAAGTGGGAACTGAGGAGTTCCTTGTATGATAAGTGGCATGAAAAGAGCATGCATACTTAATCCATTATCTTAGTGAGTTTTAGGGGGTTAGTCACTCATTCAAACTACATAGGTAAGGGTGAGCATAACTAGAGGAAATAAGGGGGAACCAGAGCTTCAGGAGCAAGCTGTGAGCTATTGTACCTACCATCTTGTAAATCCTTGGTGGTTTGGGTGTGTTGTTTTTCCCCTGGGTTGCCTTAGGAAACATTGAGAAAAAAGAAGGGGATTGTTGGGAATAAGGTTTCCTTATGCGTTAACCTAGTGGGTGCATGTTATCTCCTTGAGAGTAGTCTTGTGTTCCTAGTGCCACAAAGCTTTGAGACTTCCTAGTTGGCTTGTTGCTGAAGCCCTGAAAAGGAATTGGTAAAACCAAAGGAATGTGGAGAAACGAAGGGATACACTTCCTTGGGTGGGATAGGTTGATGGGGAATGAGAGGTTATGAGGTGAAATTTATGCTAGAGTTGGTGACATTGGCCTTGCCTTGATTTGTGTGTTGTTGGACCTTATTTTTCCTTGAGTGAGTGTCTTTTCCCTGGTGGATTCATAGCCCTGGCTTAGGGGTGACCTACTGTTGAGAATTAGAAAAAATATGTCTACAAATGGGATGTCTTCCTCAATTTCCTGGACTACAACATTTCTTTCTGTTTCCGTGTGACTTGAATTTGGAGGAGAAAATTTGCACTGAGTGCCAGAAGAAGTCTGCAAAAGAATAAAATAGAAATGAAGAAGTTGCAATTTGATATATTGAAGATGTGCGTTGAAGGTGGCGGTGATGAAGACTTGTTCTTATTTTTTCATGGTGGATCCATTGAATTGTGGTGATGCTTGAACCTGCAAAAGAACGAGATGAAATACTTGTAATTCATAAGATGCATTCATTGATGCTTGACACAGATAGACATTGTTGTGTGGAAGCTCGGTGATTTTTGATGTTGGTCGCTACAAAAAAACCTACACAGAATTAATGTTGCTTGATTGAATATAAATCTCGTGGAAACAAAGAATCTTCTATTAAAGAGGAACTATTCATCTCAGCATGCCATGGATCACTATTTCATTTGTTATAATGGACAAAGATGGCAACAAAGGTGTGGATTTGATTTGATGGATGAGAACATTTGCAGACTCATACGCCCATAAAAGAAATCTGTTGATGCATGCAATTGTATTGTTGTCTCTTGATGTCTTTACTTTGAACATCGATGGGTGCACTAACCACTTGACTAAATATTAAATGTGTTTTCTACTTAAATCCATTTATATCAAGAAAAGTAATGGAATCGAAAGAGATTTCAGATATTACATGCCATCATTCAATGATAAAAAGAATTAACGCTAGAGAAGTTAAGGTAGGAGGAACGATTGGATGAAAGATATTATAAGTGTTGTTGATGACCATAATGGTCCTTTAACACTTTGACTGCAACCCCAAATATAATCGACTTGGTCGATTAATTTCCTTGGTTAACTAGTGACAAAGTGACCTGCTCGACTACCCTCTAGTCAATGTAAGGGTTCTATGAACTATCGATGCATAATATTCAACAAAAGTGTCAAGTCGATTGAATTTTTAGTTGGAATAATGTAAGTTGGTGGAGTCAGAGTCAAGCCGACTCGACTCATAGTTAAGTCAGTCTTTGAATTGAAAAATTAAAAATAAAATATTTTCCAAGTGACTCAAGATTTAATCTAAATTGGAATTTAAAGGAGGGGGTTAAAACGTGTGTCTTTTAAAGGTAGGTGATCACCTCCTCCATAGTAATGTAAGTTGGGTTTTAGCCGACGAAATCGATATCTCGTCGACAATTGTGATCCCCTCCTCCATAGTAATGTAAGTCGGGTTTTAGTCGACGATATCGATATCTCGTCGACAATTGTTGACTCATAGTCGACAACATGAAATAACTTGTAATCAAGTCATCCTTCATGTAATATCAGTGTAAGACTCCATACAATAGTAAAATCATATTTAATAGCATCAGGAAGACAAGATTGATGAGAAACAGAGCATGAACACATAATAGTTAAGAGAGCATCGATGATGAACATGTCGGTAGCAGTTAAAGGCATCCAAGAGAGACATGTCTTAACAAACACACACTCGAGAGCTTCAAAGACAAGATGATGACAAAATAACTTCTAAATTGATTGAGCCCCTTGGTATAAAAGTGGCAGAATAATTCCTGAGTTGTGACCTCAGAAGCCAGAAAGCATAGAAATGGTAGGTTAGCCAAGGTATGGAGCTCCACCGTAGGGTGTGTGCAGGGGAAAGATGAGCTCAGGATGAGCCAATCACCACTCTGAAGGCACCAGAGATAAGTGCAAGAATAGGATCAAGAGGACCATTGTTGGGTGGGAGCAAAGCCCTATGAGACTCACTGACTACACAAGCATATACCAGATTGAAGACAAAGGATAAAGAGTAACAAGTCGTCAGATATCTGCACACTTGCTCGAAAACAAGCAAGGAATTGAGTGTGGGGGAGATGTTGAGGGGTCCTCTTAGGCCCTAATAGTCATCACATATATGCTATTAGACATTAGAATACATGATAATATGTAATAAGTGGATAAAGCTAAGTAAATGTTTGTAACAAGTGGTAAATGTAACTAAACAAATGATTAGTTGGAGCGGGTGCAATCGCTTCAACCATTCATCTATTATATAAATAACCCTAATATGGAATACAAACTTGCATTGGAATCCCTTCCTTAAATTCTCTCTTCTTTTTGGGTTATGCATGTGTTCTTGATATATTTCACAATGTAGTCTCTCTTGGATGTCTGCCTCAATTGCTTGGACTACAACAGAGACATTATAAAAATGTAAACTTCAACATAAATTTAAAGATTATGCATTGAAAGAGGATGGAGTTATCATGTACAAAGGCAAGGTGTATGTGCCTAATTCACAAGAGCTAAAACGTATTATGCTAAGAGAAATGCACAATGTGCCTTATGTTGGGCACCCAGGATATCAAAAGACTATTACAACTATTAGAGGCCAATATTTTTGGCCAGACATGAAGAAGAATGTGTCTGAGTATATAACCAAGTGCATGGAATGTCAGAAGTAAAAGTAGAAAACAAACATCCAGTTGGATTGTTGCATCCATTGGCCATTCCTGAGTGAAAATGGGGAGTGGTGACATTTGATTTCATTACCAAGCTACCCGGGATAGTGAATAAACATGATATCATCGTGGTGGTGGTGGATAAGCTTACAAAGGAAGCTCATTTTGTGCTAGTGAAGCTGGCACATAAGGCAACAAACATTGTAGACATCTACATTAGAGAAATTGCTAGGCTTCATGGTGTGCCTAAGGTAATTGTTTTTTATAGAGATCCCAAATTCACATCAATATTTTGGAAAAGGTTATTCAAGGGATTTGGGACAAATCCAAACTTCAGTATAACATATTACCTTGAGACATATGGACAGACAAAAAGAGTCAATTAGGTGATTAAAGATATACTGAGGATGTATGTGATGGACAAGCTTTCCAAGTGGGAAGATTACCTCCATCTGGTGGATTTTGCATACAACAATGGATATCATTTGTCATTAAATATGAGTCCATTTGAGTCACTTTATGGTAGAAAGTGCAACACGCTAGGTAGATGGAATAACCTAGTAGACATAACAATGATTGGGCTTGAGCTGCTCAAGGATATGGAAGAGAAGATGGCCAAGATTAAGAAAAAATTGAAGGCTACATAGGACAGATAGAAAAGTTATGTTGATAAAGGTATAATGCCTAGAGAATTTCAAGTGGGTGACCATGTTTTTTTTAAAGTGAAGGACAAGATAAGTTCACTAAAGTTGGGGAACTACTCAAATTTGGAAACGAGTTACTGTGGACCATTTGAAATCCTAGGGAGAATTGGTCATGTTGAATACATGCTAGTTTTACCTACATATATGCATGTTCATAATGTATTCCATGTGTCATTACTTAAGAGATATGTTCATGATCTTAAAAATGTAATTTTGGACTGTGATTCAGGTGGAGATAGAAGACAACTTCCCAGTTCATCCTGTGTGCATGTTGGATAGGAAAGTCAAGCTACTTCGAAATCGGTCAATAGGACTAGTAAAGGTCCAATGGACCAACTACAATCCTGAAGATGTTACATGGGAGCATGAGGATGCCATGCAGGAAGAGTACCCACATCTTGTTGGAGCTTTTGGGAGAATTTTGGAATGAGAATAGTATATGATGCACTAAGGACAATGCATAAAATAAGGGGGAAGGTAATGTAAGACCCCTAAGTGGTAACTGAATATATGTATGCATACTTGTTCATATAGGTTGGTGAGCCAAGATGGTTTTGGGTCAGAGTGCCTTGCATGCATGTGTGTTTAGGATAGGGAGCCTGCATGTTGTGCCTTAGTGAATCAAGCTTTGTATTTTTTGTAGTCACACTTTGTATATTAATAAAAATACATCATTGTTGTAGACCTAAAGATGAAAAGAGTATGGGGGGATATGAATCCATAAGAGGGAAAGGGGGTTGGGACTTGAGGAAAGGGGAAAAGTTAAAGGGGCTTAAGCCAAATGAATATAATAATATATATGTATTCTTGAGTCCTAAGTCCTTTTGATGTGATTGTTTATCCTAAGCTCCCGAGGGGGGGGGATTACAAAGTGGGAACCGAGGAGTTCCTTGTATGACAAGTGGCATGAAAATATCATGCATACTTAATCCATGATCTTAGTGAGTTTTAGGGGGTTAGTCATTCATTCAAACTACACGGGTAAGGGTGAGCATAACTAGAGGAAATAAAGGGGAACCTATTGTACCTACCATCTTGTAAATCCTTGGTGGTTTGGGTGTGTTGTTTTTCCCCTGGGTTGCCTTAGGAAATGTTGAGAAATAAGAAGGGGATTGTTGGGAATAAGGTTTCCTTGTGCGTTATCCTAGTGGGTGCATGTAATCTCCTTGAGAGTAGACTTGTGTTCCTAGTGCCATAGAGCTCTGAGACTTCTTGGTCGGCTTGTTGTTGAAGCCCTAAAAAGGAAGTGGTACATTCAAAGGAATGTGGAGAAACGAAGGGGTACATTTCCTTGGGTGGGATAGGTTGATGGGGAATGAGAGGTTATGAGGTGGAATTTATGCTAGATTTGGTTTCATTGGCCTTGCCTTGATTTGTGTGCGATTGGACCTTATTTTTCCTTGCATGAGTGTCTTTTCCCTGGTGGATTCATAGCCCTGGCTTAGGGGTGACCTACTGTTGAGAATTAGAAAAAAAATGTCTACGACTGGGATGAACATCTAAGGTTTGTATCCAGTTGGCGCTTCTCTAAAAGATAAGTGCCATAATTACTATGTTTTCACTGTTATGCTTAATATGTGTGAATTATGTTTATTTTTGAGCTGTGTTAATTATCTGTAACATGCAAATTACCTTGCTAAATGCTTGGCATGATTAGTTATTCCTGTATATGAATTATGCATAGAACTGCATGCTTTCTAGGCCACACAATTGTGTTTTATGCAGGTCGAACTGTATTGAATTTTTTATCAGAAATATCTATTGCGAATTCTATGTCGATTTCTGAGCGTAATTTTTTGGTAGTGTTCCTTAGGAAGGGTCCTGGGGATGTTACAAAGGATTTATATTCTTGAGATAACAATATTGTAGTTATTGTTTCCTCTTCCATTGAACATGAATGGACTCCAACTATTTTTAACAATCTTCCGAGACTTTGGTCCAAGAGGGGAGATGCTTTGTCCATACTTTCAGACCCTTGGCTGCTTTAATCTCGTGTTCCTAGAGAAAGGATGGAGAACCTATCCCAGAATGGACCAAGAACATTAAATAATATCTGAAGCATCTTGATGCTCAAGCCATAGGGGGTTGAATTTAAAAAAATGGGTCCATAATCTTCTGCTAACTCCAATTGTAGGTAGATGGGTTTATGGTTCGAGACCACCCAGGTTGAATGATTATGGAGATAATTTGCACAACCTGAAAGTGTTGTGAATCAAATAAGAGATGAGTCTCTTAGAAATATGTGTTGGTTTCACACTACGATTCCTCCACATGTATCTACCTTGCAAGGTTGAGAATCCACTAGGGCTTAGTCTATAATGATGGTGTCCACCATTTCTCAACAAGGATCCCAGATATAGGTTCGCCCCCTTCCCCCTTGCCTCTTCTCATATAGACTTAGGACCAAGATGAGGTCACCAACAAGGACTCTCCCATCCATATCCTTTGAATCTCCAAGTTCCTTGAGGGATTCCCAGTAAGCCTTTTTGTCTAGATACCAATTTGGGACATAAATATTGAAGAAATGCATGGATGAGCCATATGTAAGATCTCTTCCCTATGTGAATAACCAATTCACCCTTTCTATATATAAAAGAATTGTAGAGACATTGAATCCTAGAGAGTAGCCACTCCCCCTAAAGATCCCTAAGCATTGATACAAACCCCTTGGCATTTTCACCAAAGGTGAGACTATAACTTTGAAAATGTTAATTTTTCTATCTTGGTTTTTCCATGAACGAACAATAGGACTAGTCTCTAGGTTCTATTTAATCTCCTTAAGTACCCCAATTCGGTTCTACTACATGTTCCTCTACAACTCGAGAAGAGGAATTGTATTTCCTCGAATGGGTTGGTTTACCTCCCCAAAAGGTGCTTGGAGTTTAGTTTAAGACCCCAAAGCCTTACTTTGGTTTGCTTCATCTTCCTCCCTTGTTTGGCATTCACCCTCTTGTTTTGGTAACCTTCCAACCTTTTGGGCCTTTGTCCTCTATGACCTAGAGAGCCTTGTTGCGCATGAGAACACCTAAGAGGGTTCCAAGGGTTGTTGTTGAGATTCAAGAAGCAATGCAGGGGGTCATTCACTCCTCCTTAAACAAGAATGAGCATGTGTGGGTGATCCATTCAAATAGGTGGATTTTCCAACAAGACAAATCCTTCAAGTTCATGGGTTAGAGCAAGCTCTTTCATCTCTTATAAGTTCTATGTTTTCATTGCATTGCTAATACTTTCAAAGTGATTTTGAGTGGTGGGGGAAGAAGCCACTTTGGTGGTCAATGGGGGTTTTGTTCCCCCAAATTTCTTTGGAGGAGGGGGTCAGTTCTTAGTGATAAGTGGTGCTTCTTTTGAATGCATTGGGATTTTATTGCAATCCTTTATGAAATGTACATATTCTTGATAGTGGTTACACTTTAAAAAATGGAGTTGGTCATAATTTAGTGCTTGGATATATGGTTTCCATCTAGATTTTTCTACACTACTTCTTGTAATACCTTCTTGAGCTCCACCTTTATGCAAATGTGAGCACATGTGTATTGATTGACTTTTGGTTCATATTTGTGGATGTATTTTCCAAGGGAGCTTCCTATTGACTATAGAGTTTGATTGTCCCAAAATATTAAAGGGAGATGAGGAAGACAAGCCTATATTCGAAATGTTGTAAGAATGTCTTCTTCCGAGTTGAAATCTAAAGAAGTCCAATAAAAACCCTAAGTTCAAACAAGAAGGCATAAAAACCCTATTCATAGAAGAAGGTTTGCATTCTTCCTTCAATCAACATAAGTGAGTGTTGTTGGAGCCAAGTCTTAATTATTCTTGAGGAGGGCTAGAGGTTAGTGCATTCGCCTATCAAAGTTCTCTATGTGTAGAAAAGCGCTTTCTTAGATGAGGTTATGAAGCGCTTTGATTTTTTTTCCCCATGAAATGCATATCGCAAGGAAACCCACTAGATACTTTCCCTCATTCCAAAGATGGTACCTAAAAGTAAATCAAATTCAACAAAAGATCACGACTTTTATCAACACAAAAACTTAAAACCATTATAACAATATACTCATAAAAGAATCAATATGTTGCTTATGAAAATTGAGAATTACTCACTCATATACCACCATGACATCATATACCACCATGACACTTGAAAGTGGGAAAAACCTAATGCAAACCCTATTGTAGAGATTCCTTAGCGTAAAAAGAAAAGGAAGCAAATATCCCCTATTGATACGTCAAGCTTCCTCATTGAGGAGCATGCTATTATTATTACTCGCTTTCTTGTCATATGAATGTTAACCGTAACATCATCATGTAATGAATATGTTTATTGATTATTGCTATATGCAATAATCACACCATGATAGAATAATAGAATAATATCTTACACATCCACGAGGAACACTACGCAATAATAAGCCTAAGTACTCTCTTTATTTTTCCTAAACCCAAAATATTGTTTGAGAAATTTACGTCCATGCAAAAGTTTACAGTAAATTAGAATATTTAATATATATTTGTTTTTTAAATATGTTAAAATTAAAATTAATTAGTTTGTTTATTGTGTGTTTTATAGTCTAGTTTGGGGAAGTTATTGAATCGTAAAGTGTTGGTAAATTATAATATTTAATATATATTTGTTTTTTAAATATGTTAAAATTAAAATTAATTCGTTTGTTTATTGTGTGTTTTATAGTTTAGTTTGGGGAAGTTATTGAATCGTAAAGTGTTAGTAAATTATAATATTTAATATATGTTTTTTTTTTTAAATATGTTAAAATTAAAATTAATTAGTTTGTTTATTGTGTGTTTTATAGTTTAGTTTGGGGAAGTTATTGAAGTTTAAAGTGTTAATTGTTATGTTATAATACAATTTAAGTGGTGGTTTGGGGAAGATGGTGAAGTTTAAGGTGTTATGTTATGTTATAATACTACATGAGTGGGTTTAATGATTAAGATCATGTATTTCCTCCTTAAAAAGTCACATATTCAAATTGAGAAACCGGTAGACTATGTATACCAATCTATTGAAAAACCTAAAATATAAACATTAAATTTAAATTAATTTGTTTATTTTATTACATTGTTTTATTTTAATAATAGATGGATAGTATATAAGAATGTCATATAAAAAGTTTAATAGTAAGCTATGTGTATCTTAATTTCTTTTTTTAATAATAAAATAAGTTGAATTTTTTTTTTTAATTTTAAAATTTTTATGAATTAATTAATAACAAAATCTTGTCTTAATTTCTTTTTTTAATAATAAAATAATTTGAATTTTTCTTTTTAATTTTAAAATTTTTATGAATTAATTAATAAGAAAATCTTATGTAATTTTATTTTCTTATAAATATTTTGAAAATTCAAATTAATATCTTTTTATGAGATTATTTTTAATCCAGGGATTATTTTTATTCCAGTAAACTATTTATGTGATAGAATTTATAAAAAAAATCATATCAAATCTTTTAAATTTTATAAAAATCTTATTTTTATATTTATAAAAAATATTTTTGTTTTTTCCTTAAATTGAATTTAAAAAGAAAATCATGTAAATCAATATGTCCATATCATTTCTTTTAAATATGTTTCCTTTTCTGAACATCAAAATTTAAATTTATTTATGTTTGGAATCTTGATTATTACTTAATCAAAAAGTTAATCTAAATATGATTTCTTTTTATAACATCTAAATTTATCTCTGTTTGGAATCTTGATTATTACTTAATCAAAATATTAAATTTATCTTTTAAAATGTCGCCACCAAGGATAGTGACCTGGTGGATTTATATTAAAAAACTATATTCCAAATGTGAAATCATCATGGAAGAGTCGAGGACACCATAAATACGTCCTTTCGACTGGTTGTTTCCCATTTTCTTTGCCAGGTAACTTCCATTCATCTCAAGCTTTACCCCGCGGGAGTTATGGGTCCGTTCTGAAGAAAAGTAAAGAAAGAGACCAAGGTTCGAATCGCACGGCATGAGGTACCCCGCCATAAAAGAAGAGAGTCTGACTGCCCAGATTTTCCCAGATTTCTCTTGCCCGGAGGAAGCTCTCGTGGAATGTGGAAGTGGACAGAAAGGTAGACTAAACGCAATTTTACATTTTTGGTTTAGAATTTACCGACGCTGGGCGGAGCATCAATTTCATCCGAAGTCGGACTTTATTTCGCTGGAGAATTCATGCGGGCTGAGCTTTGCAAAGGATGCTTCGACCGTTATTTTCATGCACTCCAACTTCGAACTTTATTCTCCGGAACAGGTTTGCAAAGCTTTAAATTATGATATTTTAGACCCTTTTGTTAGTGAAATCGAAACTTTAAATTTATTCTTAAACCCGGTGGCTTCAAAACCGGTATAATTTATTTTGTTAAAATGCTTGTTAAAAATATCACGCTCAACTTCTAAGCCACTGTATTTATAAGATCATGATCTCTGACTGTAGATTTAAGTGCTAGCGGCCACCTATTATCTTTGCCGTGTGAAGGCATGTGCGGTTCGGAGCCAGAGTCATGGATCTTTATTTTCAATTCCAAGGCTAACATCATCCCCGGCTTTAAGTTTTCCATTTAGTGTGTATTGCCTGGATCAAAATAATTTTCTTAAGCTTTAGCAATGGATCTTTAATTTGAATCCAGTCACAGAGTCATGCTTAGATTCACATTTCTAGTTCATAAGCATGCATGCGTTTGAAGTCCTTTGAAGCTCTACGGGTTTTGGCTGTTCTCATTTTGAAATTTCTTTCCGTCATCCTTTCATCTTGGGATTCAAGATGTCTACTTGTTTTGATTTTTCAACCGATACAGTTTTGGACTTCAAATCTGAAGTTTAAATCTCATTCGCCTCCAAATTCATTAATGCAAACTCCTTGTCATCTCGTCATTTTGTTTCTACATTTCCTATCCAAGTCAGAACGTTGAACCATGTGGCGCCTGCCGCATTGCCAGATTTATCTAGTCGCTCTTGTTCTTGTAGTAGCGTTCTCTGTATGGATTCCCAGTTATGGCACAAATGTCAGCATCCTTGGAAATACAAGGCCTCGTGTCGTAAATGTTGGTGCTCTTTTTGCATTTAATTCTACGCTTGGAAGAGTGGCAAAGACGGCTATAGAAATGGCAGTGAAAGATGTAAACAGCGATGAGACTCTGCTTAACGGGACACAGCTAGTACTTACTATGGTCGACTCTAATTGCAATGTCTTCTCAGGAACTGCACAAGGTTCGCAATCTAACCTTAGTTTTTTGTATTTACAAAGGAAAACTTTAGTGTCAGTGTTAGTGTGGCACTGGATCGAGAACGATATGGTTATTTTAACCTTTATAAGTTGTGCAAATTGATCATTGGCTTCTAGGTATGGTTTCAGAATTTTTTGAACTATTTCCAGTTAAATAGCAATTTCGTGAATTTTATATCGAACAGAACTCACAGGTAGTTTTAGAAAGGCAAAACATCTAAATCAACCTAAATCATTTTATTTTATTTTATTTATTTATTTATTTTAATCAAAGAGAGTTCACAGTTACAGGGAGGCAAAACAACTAAAAGCAAATCCCTGTAAAACTTGATTAATAACAGAGTGGTTTGAACTTTGAAGTAGAAATGAAGTCCTAATAACATAGTGGTTTGCAGGAGCATTGAAGTCCTCAGATTGAAAGTACGATTATTATAATAGCTATAAGAATATGATTAAAATGTATGCTATCGCAAGCCTTACACTACCCTAGTTGCATGTTAATTTTAATTTATTTTTTTTTTAAATTTACACATACATCTCGTTACCCTAACATGCATATTTAAATTCAATTTTAGATTAGATTCATCGTCAATTCCTTTGTCTTCTTGGATGAAGAAATATGGAATGCTTACTCTGTAATATTACCTCAAGGTGTTTTTAAGCTTCAGGAAATTCTCACTATAACTTTGTTTATTAGTGAAAAAATTTTAGCATTCAATCTTTTTAGGTTTAATATTTGAAGGACATGGGTTAGACTTAAAATTTGAAAGATATGGGTTATACTTTGATCCACTTATGTACGCACAGGTCATTAGACCATTTAATATAATCTTTCTTAGTGCAACTACATATTTAACCATTATCTCAAAATGTCTCATAGCTCCAAAAAAACTCCATAAAAATTGAAAAAAAAATCTTAAAAAAATATTTACATTTCAAGGATTTGATCTCTATGAACAATGAGCAATGGATTGATAAATCCAGTTCTTATAAACACTAATGTGTGGATATTTTTTGTAGGTATGACTTATACCTTTGTCATATCATAGTTATATATGAACATTAGACAT
>ML790159.1:225316-235512 GCA_009831015.1 Picea engelmannii | reverse complement strand
ATATTATATTAATATTTCTTTAAAACCTAAAGTATGGATAATTATTTTATCCTAAGTTCTAAAGTTGGGGACAAGTGGACCAAAGTAGCTTCCAACATGACAAGTGTCAAGTGGGGGACATGAATTCATATCGTGGAGACTTATCTCATTTGGTCACTTTTTGTAGGATCATTCTCACCATCATACTAACGATCTTTCCAACTATCATACTTCACGATCAATTTTCACGATGATTTCTTCCATCACTTAGTTATGCAGTCAATGATTCCATGACCATTTCACTCACGCAGTCTGTTATCCTTCAGATATTCATTTCACTATATATGATCCTGTTTCCATAACCTTCTCTGGTTGGTGTACCTAGTTAGATTGGGAGTGGGATTGAAGAAGCGGGTTGTCAGGCCCGTGGGAAATTGAAGAGGTGGGTTGTCAGGCCCGTGAGCAATTCTCTGAGCTAGAGAATTGCTGAGGATTGATTCCTGAAGGTTTTAAACTACATCTACATTGCTCTGAGACTTCCTTTCTGGCATGTTGCTGAATCCCTAAAAGGGAAGTGGGGCAGTCGAGGGACTGTTGAGAAGAGAAGGGGCACACTTCCTTGGTTGGGATAGGCATGTGGGGAATGAGAGGCAATAGGTTGTTAGTTGAGAGAGCACCTGAGACAGAGTCTTTCATGTTTTCTATGAACCCTAGCTTGGTTAGGAACCCCTTTACCTGGGTGGATTTCAGTGCCAGCTCAAGGGTGACTCACTGTTGAGAGTGATGAACAATGTAGTCTAAGGCTGGGAGGTTCGTGGATGGTCTGTACGTAGTTGGTGACAATCTTTCCAAGATAAGTACCAATCGTATGATAAAATTATATGTTGCATTGTTATTTGCATGCTTATGTTATGGTTTATCATATATGTGATTATAATTTCCTGTATGTTTATGGGTATTTCCTTGTATATTCTACATATCTGTGTTTACTATTATTTCAGTAGGAAATCGTATATTACAGAATGTAATTTTTTGTTTATGTTATATGTAAAGCTTTTGCAAGAGTGTTGTTTGTATATGTTTAAGTTGCATGCAGTTTGAAGAAAAAATTTATGTGGCATAGCTCAGTTGAATACTGGGTATGTTACCATATGTTCCGCAGTAAGAAAACAAAAGTGTTCCCTAGAGTAGCATGGCCCAACCTATTTAAGACTGGGGATGTTACCAACTGGTATCAGAGCATGAGAGATTCTCTAAAGTGGCATTCCCCGACCTGTGGTTGGCCGGGGGATTTTACAATTTAGTATCAGAGCTTTAGTTTCAATACTAAGCCTGGATGGGCCAGAAAGGTTCAAGTGAAGTGAATATTCACAAAAGATTAATTTTGAAGTGACCAAATTTCAGAATATTGGTGTGCAGGCGCGCGTGGTAAATTTTGGCATCGCATGGAAATCGTTGGCGTGCAAGTGTGTGTGGTAAATTGTGGCACTGTGGAAGAATATTATGTGCACGTGCATGCATTGAATTTAGCCTTGCGTGGTGAGAACGCACATAGTAATGTGCACATGGGGTGTGCAAGTATTGCATAACACAGAGGAGTTTTGGTGGTACGCGCATAGTATGAGTATAAGGTGTCTCGCAACAATGTATTCAATGGTGCACACAGATTATTGTGCGTGATGGAACATATTGAACTTTGACATGGTGTAATGCATAGGGAGAAATGCATGTGGAGTACCGGTGCATGATACCAAAATTGTGCGTAGTGGATATTGGCGCACAACACAAAAGTAGTGTGCGCAAGTTGTCAGCGTGACGGAGAAGAAATGCATAGTGGATATAGGTGCGCGGAAACACATTTTACATTGTGATGTTGTTATGCATGATAAATATGGATGTACAGGTTGAAGTTTAGTGTGTACGAAGTCGTTTGGAAGGAAAATTGAGTCTGAGTTTAATTTGCATAATATTAGAAGAAAAAGAAACACAACTACATTGGAGCATTAATTAAAAAGAATTTCGAGTTTTATATTCCTCCGATTCAGATAGATGGAAGTGAAATATAAGCCTAAAAGAAAACCATACTATAAAAGAAAACAAGACTCATAACACCACCAGATAGAATTTTGTAATAAACAATCCAAGATCTGCTTCTGTATTTATATAATCGTATTAATCCCAAAATTACAAAAATGGAATGATAGAAGTTATCCTGTTGTAAAAGGGTCGTTTAGGAACAAGCCTATCATCTCTGGTGCTCCTTACCTCTTCTACCAGTTGTTCGAAATTCGTTGAAACATACTTAACTTTAGTTGAAGACTCACTTCATCTTAGCGATCTTCTCCTTTAAATAATCTAACCAGACTGATTGATTCTCTCCAACACTTTCGGTTGTTTCAGCCATGGAATCCTCCTTCTTCTGCCTCTTTCTCCTTTTCTTCTTAACAACTGGCCTGTTGATGATTAAATCCTTCATAGTGTGATTTAGCCTAACTTCCAACTGTGAGTCTATATCCGGATCTGTGTGGAATTTAGTCGCTATAATGTGCACAAGTACCCTTTCCTCCTTATTCGCAGGAAAGTCTAGCATGTTTCCTGAATAACCAGTCTCATTGGATTTAGTCTTGTCCATGTATCTCAGTTTGTGGATACCGGAATGCTTTTACAAAGAGCAGAAAGTCAAGCAATTTGGAGATCACTTCATTTATGGATAAGCAGATACCTTCATACATAAGGATTGGTAGTTATAGAATTCCAATTATGAAGTGCAGACGAACTACGTACAAGAGCGTTGGGTTGCCATGCTCGACTAATCCATTTCAAATGATTAACTTTTGAGTTCATTACATGGCGGCATTCAGTTGACGTCACATGGATGTGAAGTACTGAGCGAGTGAAACGAGGTGATCTGACTAGTCGTCGCCCTCTCCACGAGTGGTGGATTTGACATATTGAAACATGTGATACCGCATCATGGCGAAAGTGGTTTCGGAAAACCACCTTCTTGTCCAGAAGTATCTCTGAAGGCATCGCACATCTATGTTTTCAAGACTTGGGTCTTATCTAGATTTTTCATGGTAATAACACCAGAAAATCAGGAGAGACAATTATGATGTATATATTGAACCAAAATGGTTCGTATTTTTCATGAATTGTTGAATTGTTAGCCTGATAAGTTTCGATGGTTGCACGTTTTGCAGAATTAACAACAACTAGATCATATCAGACAAGTGTAGATTCCATAGGAATGGAAGAAGCACAGGGGAATTATAGTTAGCAAGATGAGATAAAAGGGGTGGATGTCCATTTGGGAATTGAATGAACAAACTCCAATGGACATGGAGAAGAAAGGAATGAAAACATGATTATGGCAGAGACCATTAAGAATTTTCAAAAGGATGTCCAAAGACATAAATCTGATAATGAAAGGATTATGAGAGCCAAAGAGAAGAAAGATGACTTCAACATGAAGTTATTGGAGGGCTTGATTAGAATAGAAAAGAAATTGATTAAGGAGAATGGCTTTAGCAAATCTGGAAGCCACAAGCCTTCAGATGAGGAAAGAAAAGCAAGAATTATTAGCAGACATCACCATCACTCCCCAAGGCATTCCAATAAGAGAACAGAAAACATCTCGAGTCCATCCCATGTCATAAGGTATAAGAGGTATGGGGTAGATGAACTACGACAATAAATAAACAAAATCAAACCTCCTACATTTGATGGAGAGCAAAAAAAGGATGCAGATGCAGAAACATGGTTACTGATCATGAGAAAGTATTTTCAATTGAATAATTATTTTTCTCATGTAGAAGGTAGAATTTCTATCTATCAACTCAAAGGAAAGGCCTCCATGTGGTGGGATTAGTTTGTGTAGGTGCAACACATTAAATATAAAAGTGTCACTTGGAGGGAATTCAAGAAGTATTTTGAGAAGAAATACTTGACTATAAGATACTATGAAAAGAAAATGAAAGAGTTATTTGAACTCAAGCTTGGAAGTATGACCATAGATGAATATGAGAGAAGGTTTCTAGAACTTCTGAAGTATGTCTCTTCCATCAAGGATGAGATAGTCAAAATTCAAAGGTATTTGAGTGGATTTCCATCACCCATCAGGGAAAAAATACAACATGATGATCCCAAGACATTGGAAGAGACCATAAGGTGAGCTAAATGCCTATATGATCAGTAGAAAGCAAGGCCAGCTTTCCAAAAGGCTTGAGAAGACAATAATAAATTCAAGATGGATCAGAGGAAGAAGGGAGTTAAGCCACCATTCTTCAGAAATAATCCACAAGGATAGAAAATGCCTAAAGAACCCAGAACAATTGACACAGGGAGTCAAAGGCCAAGGAAACCACCTATTCAATGTTTTGGTTGTAAAGGAGATCATAGGTTCAGATATTTTCCTCACAGAGGTGAAAAAGGTAGGGTTGTTCACAATGTACAAAAAGTTGAAACAGTGGAAAAAATTTGGTATCTTGTGTCAAGTTATTAAATTATAAGTCATCTCTACAAGTACTATAGAATCTGTTAAAAAAGTGTAATGTCGGGGAAGAGGGTGTAAAGATAGTAAATAGGGTCCGAAGGAAGAGAAGAAAAAGTAGGGAATTTGGGTTGAATGAAAACATTAGATATTTCAATATGGGAGATATCATACTAGACTTAGGGTCTGAAGTCAATGTTCCACTGAAAAAGACATGGGAAGCTATGGGAGAACCAAAATTAAGGTATTCACCTATTTAGTTGAAGTTAACAAATCAGAACACATTGGTGCCACTAGGAATATTGAAGGGGATACCAATAGATCTAGATGGTATAAACACCATGGCATACTTTGAATTCATTGACATAGTAGATAATACCACACCCTATCCAGCTCTGTTGGTATTGGATTGGGATTTTGATAACCATGAAATCATCAATTTGAAGACAAGGAAGATGATCTTTCAATATGATGAATATAGATTTATTTCACCTTTTCATCCCTCAAAAGGAGGAAGTTATTTGGAACCTACAAATAATATCCTTACAGAAGACATAAACCAGCTTTACAGAACCACCGCACGTGAAGAAGATTATATCAACCCAACTGCATATGGAATGGTGAGTTGGGGGAGTATTGGTAAGGGATAGGATTTTTGAAGAACCTGGAGTAGAGATTGTGACAGTTTACCAGAACCAGGAGAAACAAACTGTTATACAATTTCTACCTTTCTATCACGTCGCAGAAGAAGAAGATCCAACAAAGGATAACCCATGTGATATCAATATCCTAGATATTGAAGGAGAAAGAGAAGTAAAGGGTCCAAATATAAAGTCAAACTATTATGCATACCCATTGAAGATCAAGAAGGTAAACATTGGAACAACATAAAATCCAAAGATTGTAAGCATTGGAGATTATTGGGATAATCAGACAGTAGAAATAATCACAGAGTTACTACGCGAATACAATGACTTGTTTCCAGTGACATTTTTAGAGATGAAGTGATTATTAAAAGAGTTTGAAGATATGAAGATCCCTTTAAATTCAAATTCCATACCTATATGACAAACACCATACATATTGAATCCAATATACAAAGAGAAAGTGAAGACATAAATTGACAAGATGCTAGAAGCTGGTGTCATAGAACATGTAGAAGAATCAAAATGGATAGGTCCTATGGTCGTGTAGGACAAGAAGCAAGGAGGGATCAGGATTTGCGTAGATTTGAGAAATTTGAATGATGCTTTCCTGCATGATCCTTTTCCCACCCAATTTACACATGCAGTTTTGGAGAATGTAGGAGGGCAAGAAGCCTATTCATTCACATATGGGTTTTCAAGGTATCATCAGATCAAGATTGCAACAGAAGACAGACATAAGACTACATTTTCTACAGAATGGGGGTCTTTTCAGTATATAATGATGCCATTTGGGTTGAAGAATGCAACTGCATTTTTTTCCAGAGTAGTAGTGATAGGCTTTAAATATTTAATACATAAGTTTTTATAAGTTTACTTGGATGATTGGACAGTGTTTAGTTTATTGAAGGACCATGTCGCAGTACTAAGAATGATGTTGGACAGGTGTAGACAGTGTCAGATCTCTTTGAATATTAAGAAATGCATTTTCAGTGCACCATCTGATATATTTTTAGGACATGTGGTATGTAAATAGGGTTTGTTGGTTGATCCTGCAAAAATTGTTGTCATAGTTAATTTACCACCACCAAAGTTAGTGTGTTAGTTGAAGAGTACACTTGGTCATACATGATTCTACATGAATTTTATAAGAGGATATGCACATATTATTGCACCAATGGAGAAATTACTAAAGAAGCTCACCAAGTACCAGTGGAATGATGAGTGCTAGAAGAGTGATATTAGTGATTCTCAAGAATCACTAATGGAGAAGAACCAAGAATTTTGGAAGATAAATTTCCTAATGCTCAACTATTTTTAGTACAGGTTGCAGATGAATATTTCGCTAACATTATTGATTTTTTTAGTACATGAGTAGCCCCTAGATAATTTAATACTGCGCAAAAGAATAACTTGGTAGTCAGAGTTGCAGACTATCAATTGATTGCGGGTCATTTATACAAGCTTGGATCATATAATATTTTGAGGAGATGTGTGACTGAGCATGAAAGACCCATTATTTTGGTAGAGACACGTGAAGGAATTGTAGGGGGACATTATGTAGGGAAACCTACGAAGCATAAGATATTGCGCACAGGAATGTGGTGGCAAACAATTCATAAGGATGAAAAGGAATATTGTTAGAATTGTGATGTTTTCCAGAGAGTTGGAAAGCCATCCAGGAGGGATGAGATGCCATTGAGACCCCAAGTCACTTTCCAGGTATTTGATAAATGGGAATTAGATTTTGTAAGACAGATCAATCCACCAACAAGAAGATCAAGAGCCATATATATTATAAGGAATCACAATGAAGAATTGCAATGAAGAAACAACAACACGCTTTTTATTTGAACATGCAGTGACAAGACTTGGATGCCCAAGAATTTTGATGAGTGATCAAGGGACTCACTTTATCAACAATACAATACAAGAAATGCTTGAAGAGTTTGAGATACATCATCATAATAGAACTCCTTATTATCCTCAATCTAATGGAATAATGCAAGCCTTTAACAAGATATTGGAGAATGCCTTGACCAAGATTTGTAATGTGAACATAGACAATTGGGACTTGAAGGTACCAGCAGTACTATGGGATTACAAAACTACATGCAAGAAGCTAACAGGACAAACACCCTTCAGATTGGTATATGGACAAGCCTAGCATAAGATGAAAGGATCCAACAGTTGGATCAAAAAGAAGAAAAATTGAATTCCGCAGTCCAGGATCTAAAACAGAAGAAAAAGACAATTCCTATCTTGGATAGATTGTGGGTTGCGCAAGAAATGAAAAACCTCCAAGTAGAAGTAAAAACAATCCAAGAGGAACAACAGATCAAACAGGCTCAGTTGGAGCCCCTGCAAGAACAAGCAGAATAGATAATAACAATGTTGGAAATGAAGAAAGTTGGGATGGATCAGGCACACACATAAGGCATACAAGTGTTGAAGGGGCATGTCACAATGTAGGTCGTGGAGACCTTGACAAAGAAAATCACACAAGCCAAGAAGCAAGTGGATGAATTAACAAAGCAGTTCCAGGAGTTGGAGAAATCAGTACAGAAGGCACACACTGCTTGAGTGGCCCGGGACAAGCCACAGGTTAGTGTTAGGGGCCTATTGGAGGAGGTATTTTTGGGGATAAGTGTATTAAACGAGGAGGAAGAGCTAAGGAATATTGCACACCGAAAAATAAGGGATAACAATGCGATGGAAGGGAAAAGGAGGCACCACACTGAAAAAGAAGGAAGATCAACGCAACGAATAGTTGGATCAAAGACCAACCATGTGGAAGGAAGTTAGAAAGTGGACAAGTGGAGTCCACTTAGAGTTAGGGTTTTTGAGTCATAATGTAAGGGTTTTTACCCATTTGTAGTATAAATAGAGGATGCATGAGGCAACTAGAAGACATCATCTGAAATCACACTTGTGTCGCATCTGGAGAGCTGTAGAGTTCAGATGGAGTTAATTTTGAGATGTAACTGAGGGTTAGGTCTCAAGTTGTGGAGCTTGGTGTGACACTAGTCAACCTCACCACTAAACTTAAGTGCATCCCAAATGCATCATTTGATGCAATGCATGCAACACTATTTTGATGGAGAATAAGAAATAAGCAAAAGATCTTTGTGGACATAGCTCAGGTGGTGAACCATGGTAAAATGGTGTTTTTATGTGTGTTGTGTTCAATTTACATTATTTATAATGAATGAATGGTTATATGAATGCAATTGCTAGGGTTTATTTGTAGCGCGTACTAGTCGAATGAATATTATTGAATGGATAAAATGATAGATCTGATTAATGTTATGGTAGAATGCATGTTAAAGTTTGAATCAAAGAAATATAACATCCAACCACTTCCATGACTGCAGACATCTGCGTCATGCAGTCACCCATAAGCCATCTCGAGTGACACTGCATTGTGCACTATGTGCGCAGTGTTGCCTTCTGGTTTACCAGAGGGGCCAATGGTGAAAAGAGCTTTGTTGGAGAATTAAGATAGAACCCAAGTCAACCCATACATCCAACAACATGTTATAATTAGTGAAACTTGTCTGATGTTGTTATCAAGGAAGAGTGTTATTATCTTTGAGCTTCTCCTTGTAAATGTTAAGTTAATATTAATAGCTACCAAATATGTATGAATGAAGATTGTTATTATCTTTGAGTTTTACCTAATAAATGCTAAGATGATATTAATAGCTACCAAATACTAGCATAGTCGCAAAGTGGTTGGCGGCTGGTGAACGCACATAGGGCTGGTGTTGCGGTTGGTGAATGTTGAAACGTCGAAACACACATAGGGTTGGTGAACAGCATAGCTATAAAGTTGAGGAAATCCAAAAGTTAATCTTAAATGTGGTAATTCCAAAGGTTAATCAGTTAAACGTGGCAATCATATGGTGGTACAGTAATTTCTTAATATGATTAGGTAAATGTTAAAAAGTAAACAGTATACGCCTTTCGGAGTAATTAAGAAATCCTCTTTTATAACCCAAAAATATAATTATTATTTAATTATATTTATGTTAAGTTAAGAATTATAAGTTAAAAACGAAATGATTACCATTCTATTTCTTAACTAAAAAAGATAATTGCTAACTAATTATATTTGTGTTAGGTTAAGCATTATAAGTTTTGAAACACAACTTTCACCATTTTATTTCTTAGCTATATGTTAATGAACAATGAAGAATGGGATCTGAGCCGCCTTATTAGAATGCAACCATTGGGAAAGAAGTGTAGGAAATATTGAATTATAACTATCAATTACTTCACAAGAAACAAGATTAGAGACAACTATGAAAGAGGTTGGAATGATAAAACATAAACATTTTGAGGATGAGGAACCAAGGATAGAAGCATAAGAAAAAATAAAAGAAATTGAAGAAAAAAGCATTGGAAAAAAACAAAAGGAATCGAAGAAAAAAGAAAAGACAATATTGGAAAAAGGGAAAGTTAAAAAAAAAATAAAGATGGGAAAAATTTTGAACAAAAAGTGAGAAATATGGAAATCTAAGGATCAATTATTTTACAAAGAACGAGATCAAAAATTAGAAAAGAGGTTCAAATGCTGAAACATAAACTCTAAGAGAAAATTAGAAAAGAGGTTCAAATGCTGAAACATAAACTCTATCTTTGAAGATGAACTAAGGAAGACACTTTCTGTTTGAAGATGAACAACTACGGAAGACTACAGACACAGAAGAAGATGAACAACTACGGAAGACACTATTCGAAGAAGATGAACAACTGAGGAAGACAAGGGACACATAAGAAGATGAACAACTAAGAAAGACAAGGGACACAGAAGAAGAGGAAAAAATAAAAGGAATTGAGAAAGAAAAGATAAAAATAAAAGGAATTGAAGAAGAAAAGGCAAGATTGGAAAAAGAGGAATGTGAAAAGAAAGAAGAAATAGAGATGGAGAAATATCTTGAAGAGAAAAGAGTAAAATGAGAAACTGAAACATTCAGATTCTCGCGCGTTGTTCTGATCGGTCTCTTTTTCTGGCTTCTTCTTCCTGATAATTGAGCTGTGACTGGTCACACTAATCAGCTTGCTCTCCATCCCCTGATTCT
>ML790159.1:213617-223713 GCA_009831015.1 Picea engelmannii | reverse complement strand
TTCCCCGGAGAGTGCTTGTCCAGACTCCATGTCTGATACTGCTAAGGACGTGCTCTTTACTGTAAGATTTGATAACAAAAAACTTGGCATTGGCATATCGAGTGATAAATCCTGGAAGGTTGTAGTCATCCTGGAAAACTACACTACCACTCCCACTCTGGGACCTTTGCCCTTGCATTATTTCAAATCTTGGTGGTTGCGGTTGTTGTAATTGTAGTGGCTGATGATAAGAGTGACGTTGCGTCTGTGGTGGTGCTGGTTGAAATTGATCAGCGGCGGGGTGGCCATCATAATTATTATTATGATGGCCCTGGTTGTTAGTATGGCCGTTTGGATTTATATTCACAACGATGTTTATTGTTGAAACTTGTGGTGGTGGCGGAACGTATGGATAAGCATATTGATATCCATCATATCCATATTCAGGCACGTATCCATAACCATAATCATATCCATATGGGACTATTTGCTCCTCAGCCGGTTGTGCCACCATCGCCATATTAGTGTTTGCATATCCATCATATCCATACTCATATGGCACTATTTGCTCCTGTTGTGGTTGTGCCACCATTGCCATATTGGTGTTTGTACACATCCCAACATTAATACTGGGATTTGAACTTGTTCCAACAGTAGTGTTAGTATCAACACTTCTGACTGGTTGATCTGCCATTTCAGATATGTTTCTCAATAACAGCAAACAACTTCGTCCCGCCTGGTTTCTGAAGGTAACAAAAATTAATCCCCCTTCTCTGAGATTTTCCTTTTCTCAGAGTTTTAAGAGTTGAGCCTGAGTAGCAACAATGACGAGGATAAGCTTAATCACTGCAACATCCGAAAACACTTATTCGAAACATGCTACCCCTGTACTTTGGGAAAGAAACAGTATTGCTTAAAAGATCCTGCCCAGGAAGAAAAAAAGACAAAAAAGAAATTCACCTGCAATACTATGGCTTTAAACCGAAATTTCTGATGTGATTAGTATGTCGTTAAGTACAATAACCAAATATAAGAGCTTCTATGCCAGAATGCGAATAGCTTTATGCTTCACTCAATGAAATCGAACTTTCGAGGCTCAACTTGCCAATAATCATCTATCTAAATTCTCTATTTATATCTATATATTCTAGATTGAAAATTATTAAAAGTATATATTTTGTGTCGGCCTTGCAATGCTAAAAATAAAATTCCGGTGGCAATGTTTGCTTTATCCCATTTTGGTGTTCATTTTCTAAATTAGTAAAAAGAAAAAGTTTTATGTCGGATATATTGTGTTAGACATTGTCCTCTAGGCTTGTCTACCATAACAATACCTTAACCTAGAGCATCAACATAAAGTTAGAGTTAGGTGGGCCCACTATAGCCTATTTTAAATCATTTTGACTAATTCAACGTTGTGGTTAATGCAAAGTTAATATCAAATAAATATAAATTCAATTTCAAGTGGTTAATGTAAGGTTAATATTAAACACTATACCCTATTTTAAATCATTTTGACTAATTCAACGTTGTGGTTAATGCAAAGTTAATATCAAATAAATATAAATTCAATTTCAAGTGGTTAATGTAAGGTTAATATTAAATAAATGCAAAGCCAAAATTTCCTCAATTGGATTTAACACTTTTTGTTTTGTTTTAAAGAAAACAATTTTTACTTAATATTTTGTTTTGTTTTAAAGAAAACAATTTTTACTAAATCAATATTAAGGATTATGATCAATTCAATTGATATGGTATATATATACCATGCTAATTGATGATGGTGATGATGGTGATGATTAACGTCCACTAAGATCTAATTGGTGTATCTCACCTTAAGAGGGTAAGTGATTTTTTAGAATTTTGTTTTTGTGCTCAAAAAACATGTTGGTTGTGGAGTTTGATTATCTTCCTAACTCAGAGGTCTTGTGTTTTTCAGCCGTGTTTATGCCTCATGAAGATTTTACACCCCAAAAGTATGTACACTCTTCCACAGGGGGAGTGCAGAGGGGGGGTACCCCCTCTACGGGGTCCGGGGGGGCTATCCCCCCGGCTGGGGGGTTCGAGGGCGAAGCCCCCAAAGGAAAAATAGCCTTGTAAAAATATATTGTAATTTCATTGTAAATCTGAACCATTCATTATAAGGTCGCAGATCTAATAGTAGAAATTATGTAAGGATTTTTTTCCCTAGAAGGCAACCCTCTTTTATGAGGGAAATGTATTGTGGCTATGCATGATGGCGAGTATTGTATTCTGAGAGAGGAGACTATGAGAGAAAGAAGAGGAAGTTACAACATGTTTGTTGTAGGTTGTATCCGTTCATATGCTGGATAATAATAAAGGAAGGACCTGGCAATTTCTCTGGTGGACATAGCCCACATTGGGCGAACCACGTAAATCTATGTCTCTCTTGTATTGTGTATCTTCTGTGTTTTGTTTCCGCATTTGTTTTATTTTATTGCTCTGCGGTCTTGTTTTTCTAACAACTGGTATTAGAGCGAAAGGTGACTCGTAGGAAAAGAGGGTTCCTGGTTCGAGTGGGAGCAATGTCAGAAGATGGAAAGTTTAGGGTCGAGAAATTTAACTGCCAAAACTACTAGTTATGGAAGATGCAGATGGAAAATTATTTATATCAGAAGGATCTATTCCTATCATTGGGCGGAGTAGCAAAGAAGTCGATGGCCATGAAGGATGAAGAATGGAAGATTCTTGAGAAAAAGGCTCTAGGAACGATACGTCTAAGCTTGGTAGCATTGGTGGCTTTCAATATTTTGAAAGAAAAGACAACAAAGGATTTGATGGACGCATTGGCTAAAAACCCTCGACGTCCAATAAGGTATTTCTAATGAAGAGATTACTTAATATGAAGATGCAAGAAGGTGGGTCTGTTGTAGATCATTTAAATGAGTTTAATACGGTTACTAATTAACTGAGTTCCGTAAAAGTGGACTTTGATGATAAGGTTAGGGCTCTTCTAATCTTGTGCTCATTGCCAGAAAGTTGGAACGACTTGGTCATGGTTGTAAGTAACTCTGTTTCTGGTTCAAATACTTTAAAATTTGATGATGTTGTTGGTGTTATCCTTAGTGAGGAAATGCAACGAAAAAACATAGGTGAGACATTAGGTAATGCGTTGAACATGGAGAACAGGGGAAGACAAAAGGATAGAGGAAAGAGCTCAGGGAACCGTGGGAATTCTAGGAAGGGCAGATCCAAATCCAGACTTGGAAAGATAGAGTGTTTGAATTATGGGAAGAAAGGACATCTGAAGAAAGACTGCAGAGCTTCAAAGAAACAAAGAGATGGACAATAGGAGAGAAATCAGGAAGCAAATGTAACAAGTGATGTGTTACAAGATGCTTTGATTCTTTCTGTAGATAATATTTCTAAGTCTTAGGTAGTAGATTCAGGGGCTTCATTTCATGCCACACCCCATAGGAAACATTTTCTAGATTATGTTCAAGATGATTTTGGACAGGTTCATTTGGGTGATGATGCACCATGCAAAATTGTTGGAATGGGAAAGGTAAAAATAAAGCAACGCAATAGAAACCAATGGTTGTTGAAAGAGGTAAGACATGTTCCATATTTTTAAAAAAATCTAATTTCAACAGGGTAGTTGGCAAGTGAAGGTTGCATATCCATATTTACAAATAAGACGTAGAAGGTCATCAAAGGATCATCGGTGATAGAAAAAGGAGAGAAGGTAGGGACATTGTATTTATGTAGTGATAATGCTGACTCTTCTATATATTTAGCTTCTACAGGAGTGGGTATAGCACTGTGGCATCATAGGCTGGGACACATGAGTGAGAAGGGTATGTAGATCCTTCACAAAAGAAATTCGTTGCTAGATCTTAAACAAATTGATTTGGACTTCTGTGAGCATTGTGTTTATGGAAAACAAAAGAGAGTAAGATTTCTCAAAGTCGAAAAAGAAAAGAAGAATGAAAGGTTAGAGCTTGTGCATACAAATGTATGGGGACCATCTCAGGTATCATCTCTTGGTGTCTCTCGTTATTATGTTACTTTTATTGATGATGCAACTAGAAAAACTTGGGTTTATTGCATTCGACAAAAATCTGATGTTTTTGATACTTTTAAGAAATGGAAAGCTTTAGTTGAGAATGAGACAGGAAAAAGTTTGAAGTGTCTCAGATCAGATAATGGAGGTGAATATTGCAGCAAGTAGTTTGATGATTACTTTTCATACCATGGGATTCGTAGAGAGAAGACAATTCCAAGAACACCACAAGAAAATGGTGTGTCAGAAAGGATGAACAAGACAATCATAGAGCGTGCTAGGAGTATGAGATTGCATGCCGGTTTGCCCTTACAGTTTTGGGCAGATGTTGTAGAATATTGTTGTTTACTTAATAAATAGAGGACAATCAAGCTCTTTGGATGTTAGAATTACATAAGAGGAATGGATAGGAAAAAAGGTAAACTATTCTTTTTTAAAAACTTTTGGTTGTGAAGCATTTGTCCATATTGATAAAGAAAATAAAACAAAGCTTGAGTCTAAATCCAAGAAGTGTACCTTTATTGGATACAGTGTTAATGATTTTGGTTATCACTTATGGGATTATGAAAATAACAAAATCATTAGGAGTAGAGATGTTATATTCAATGAGAAGGTCATGTACAAAGATTAGTTGCAGGGAAAGAAACAGGAAGAAGAAAAACAAGAATACACGGTGCTTCATGAGATCACTGAAAAACAAATTCCAAAGGAACCAGAAAATCAAAATGTACAACAACAGGAGCAACAGGTACCTCAAACACCTGCAAGTGTTGTTAGAAAATATACTAGGTTAAGTATACCCCCTGAACGATACTCTCCTTCATTGTATTATTTATTGTTGAGTGATTCTGGTGAACCAGAATGTTATGAAGAGACAATGCAGGTAGACACCAAAAGGAAGTGGGAGAAAGGCATGAAAGAGGACATGGATTCCTTGGTAAATAACCATACTTGGGACTTGGTTCAGTTGCCTGCAAGGAAAAAAACATTGCAGAATAAATGGGTTTACAAGTTGAAGGGAGAAGATGGAGGAGAAAAGCAGTACAAGGCTAGACTTGTTGTAAAGGGGTTTGCACAAAAGAAAGGTATATATTTTGACGAAATATTTTCTCTTATTGTTAAAATGACTTCAATTAGAACTATTTTAAGTCTTGTAGTAGTAGAAGATTTGCATCTTGAACAGTTAGATGTAAAAACAATTTTTCTCCATGGGGATTTGGAGGAAGAGATTTATATGCAACAACCACAGGGGTATGAGATCAAAGGGAAGGAGAATTTGGTATGCAGGTTGAATAAAAGCTTATATGGCCTAAAGCAAGCTCCAAGGCAGTGGTATCTGAAGTTTGACAGTTTTATGACAGAACAGGGTTATAGTAGATGTTATTCTAATCACTGTGTTTATTTTAAAAAGCTAGAAAATGGAAGCTTTATTATCTTGCTATTGTATGTAGATCACATGCTTGTTGCAGGGTCTAATATGCAAGATATAAATGTGCTCAAGAAGAAATTATCCAATTCATTTGCGATGAAGGATTTGGGTGTTGCAAAGAAAATCCTTGGCATGAGAATAACAAGAGACAGAAAAAATAAAAAAAAATTGACATTGTCTCAGGGTGAGTACACAGAAAAGGTGTTGGAGAAGTTTAGAATGCAGAATGCAAAATCAGTTAGTACACCTTTGACCAGCCATTTCAAATTAACTAAGGAAATGTGTCCCAAGACACAGGAGGAGATAGAATACATGTCCAGGGTCCCTTAT
The DNA here is from genome assembly GCA_009831015.1 of Picea engelmannii. Taxonomy (NCBI): domain Eukaryota; kingdom Viridiplantae; phylum Streptophyta; class Pinopsida; order Pinales; family Pinaceae; genus Picea; species Picea engelmannii. The sequence goes on along the minus strand of ML790159.1, from coordinate 217,951 downwards.
TCATCAGCAGTTGGTAGCTTGATGTATGCAATGGTTTGCACAAGACCAAACATTGCACATGCAGTGGGAGTTGTGAGCAGGTATATGAAAAATCCAGGTAAAGAACATTGGGAGGCAATAAAGTGGATTCTCAGGTATTTGAGAGGTACTACTACTCATGCATTATGTTTTCGAGGTTCAGACACTTTTCTATAGGGATATGTTGATTCAGATTTGGCAGGTGATAAAGATAGCAGGAGGAGCACCACAAGGTATGTTTTTACTATAGGTGGAATAGTAGTAAGTTGGATTTTGAAACTAAAAAAGGTTGTTTCACTTTCAACAACAGAGGCAGAGTATGTTGTTGCTACAAAGGCTAGTAAAGAGATGATTTGGTTACAAAGGTTTATGGAGGACTTATGAAAGAAGCAGAAGAATAGCAGGTTGTACTATGACAGTGAGAGTGAAATTCATCTTACAAAGAACTCAACCTTCCATTCGAAGACTAAGCATATATAGTTGAGGTACCACTTCATACGATCCACCTTGGAAGATGGACATTTGAAGTTGGAAAAGATACACAGTAGCCAAAATTCTGCAGATATGTTAACAAAGGGAGTAACCAGAGAGAAATTGAGTTCCTACTCAGTTTTAATTGGTCTTCAAGAATGAATATGAAGATGAGAAATTTTCCAGGTCCAAGAAGGTTCAAAGTCCATCATATACAATAGTGGTGGAGTTGTTGATATTAGTCTCCAAGTGGGAGATTATTGGTTGTGGAGCCTGATTATCTTCCTGACTTAGAAGTCTTATGTTTTCCAACTGTGTTTATACCCCATGAAGACTTTACACCCCAGAAGTATGTACACTCTTCCACGCGGGGGAGTGCAGAGGGGGTACCCCCTCTACGAGGTCTGAGGGGGCTATCCCCTTAGTTGGGGGGTTCAGGGGCGAAGCCCCCGAAGGAAAAATTGCCTTGTAAAAGTATATTGTAATTTCATTGTAAATCTGGACCATTCATTATAAGGTCGCAGATCTAACAGTAGAAATTATGTTAGGGTTTTTTTTCCCTAGAAGGCAACCCTCTTTTATGAGGGAAATGTATTGCGGCTATGCATAATGGCGAGTATTATATTCTGAGAGAGGAGACTGTGAGAGAAAGAAGAGGAAGTTACAACAGGTTTGTTGTAGGTTGTATCCCTTCATATGTTGGATAATAATAAAGGGTTGATTACATCTTTATAATACCTTAATTTTATTTTTTCCTCTAACTCTTTATCACACCACATTTTTTCCTTAAATTTTGATTTGACATTTTTTTAATAGTATCTTTATTTTGCAAAATGGTTTCTTTCATGATTCCCCAATAGTTTAGCCAAGACTGGGCATCTTTATGCCATCCTCGCTTGAGTCAATAGTGGTTATGAATTGATTTTGAAGCAATTTTAGGTAGCCTCTTATCTGCCATGTTGTTTAACTTGTTCTTATAAATTAGGTATCTAGTCATAGCCATGCTCTCAGTGGGGGAGAGGGGCATATTTCCTTTAATTTTGAGATTATAGATTATAAAATGATTTTGTATTTGCTCTATCTTTCTCCAGGTTTCACGAGAGATACTACAGCCCCAGACTTCACATCCATAAAGAATAATAGGTGTAACAAGAGTCTCAAAGAGGAGTTTCTTCTTATCCCAACTCCAAAGATCAGCTGATTTACAATTGTTTTCAAACCCATAATAAGCTTTTCATCCCCCAATAATCCTTTTCTCAATACTATAATCCCAATTGAGCTTGTGGTGAATATCAATTCCAATATATTTGTATGAAGTCACTAACATTGAATTGATCACAATCCTTAACATTGATTTACTGAAAATTGTTTTCTTAAAAACAAAACTATATATATATATATATATATATATATATATATATATATGAGTGTGTTATTTTATAATTTTTATATGAATCTCTTAAAATACAATAATGGTTTTAGATTAATATTTTCAATATATATTTGGTATTAATTTTTTTATTTTAATATGGAAAAATATTATTTTAAAAAGTTATATTTATTTTTAAATTATTATTTTTATCTTTAAATAAATGAATGGTTGTAAACATAGAAGTCTTAATTAGGTAAATGGTTTTAAGTTTTAACCATATTCATTTAAGAATGTGTTATTTAATCTGTATCTATTTGTATGTATCTATTTGTATGAGAATATATATTAGTTGTGTCCATTTTAACTTGTTAACTTCATAATTGTGTTCCCTATACACAAGAAAATCAAATGTGGAAGAATGTAACACACACAAACCTTAACCTTTCATTAGGTTGGTGGGGTGTAGCCAATTTATTTTATTAACCATTAATCTAACTCCAATTCTAAGCTTATAGATCGATTTTTCTCCCCAAGAGCTACCCAACAACTATAACCGTACTCAAAACTAATCTTTGATTAGAAAGATATGGTCGTCTAAAGGTTATAAGGAATTCTACATAAGTGATGTCACCCTATCCATGTGGAATCCACATAGACTTCTCCCGGCATTCAACTGACATGGATCCTCTAATAAACCCTCAAGCATAGGCTTTCGAGCTTTCAAAGCCCACAAAACTATCAGGAACTCCCTTTGCAGGAAATATCGTGCGGAATGTCCTAACATCTAGTTGAGCATTTCTCATAGAGTTCATGCCCCGTAACACTATTGGATTTGATTTATTGGGAAATCCTTGTCCGACAAGACAAATTCACCAACACATGATTTCCTCTCAAAAGTCGCAGTTTGCAACAACGTCTAACTTTCTCTTTCATCTTTTTCATTGGGAATACACATCGACTTCTTCACAAATCCTTATGCAACTCGAAGTCTGCAACACGATTGGACTCATAGACTCAGGGGGTTTATGTATCTCCTTCAAATATCTCCACACAACACTCCTCTGTAGGCTTATCGGGTCCTCAAATCATACAAATCTCTAACTTATTAAAACATAAGAAACACAACACTATCGGGAATGCCCCATTGGGGAATTTCCTTAAGAAATTACTTCTTTCCAAACATAGGGATTTATCTGAATCCTAAAAACTTATCAGACTTCACCCATCGGGATGCTAACCTATCCCTTTTCATGGTTATACCTGCACTTTGAAACCCATAAAGCTATCAGGTCCATTCTTTTAGGTTCGCCTATTCAAAAGGAATTCTTGACCACCGACCTCCAACAGACGACAAGGATCAAATATCGATGTTTGATGAATGATTAAGATCAAATATTGACACCTGACAGATGATCTAGATTAAATCTTGGAATTTTCTTAATCTGGTACCACTCTTGACCTTTTTCAAAGACAAGTATGGGTCCCACCTATACCCCAACAACCATATGTCAGTATTTTACTCATCTTTTGTTGTTGATGTGTCCTTGAAAAATCATGCCAATGTGGTGTGTTGACTCAACAAGTTGACATGGAATTATCTTATGCTCCTGGCCCTTATGTAGCAACATACTCATCCAATGGATCAGACAGTTGACAGACGCATTAATCAACAACCTAGATCTACATGGGTCCTTAAACTACGTGAAATTTAACGGGTATTACTGGACCATGACAAATATAGTTGTCGATATCAATCGCTAATAGACAGTTCTTGTTCTTTTGGACTTGCCCCTACAGGATATTTCAATTGGGTGTCAAATTACCAATCCTCATAATATTTTTGAAACACACAGTCTAATAGGCTTGCGATCTCATTCCTTCGGGCTCAACCTTATTTTACGCCTTTGGATATTTCCACATCATCCCCATGTGAACTTCCTATCAACATGATCTCACCAATGCAAAGGTTCTACATTTAAACTCTAAGACTAGGAATTTTGAAATAAAAGAAACCACATGGTTCTAACAAGATCTGTCAACCCCGAACTCTGAAATTTTCTCATTAAGGAATTTTTGTCAAAGAGACAAGGGGAGAATTCGTTACTCGAATCCCCAACTTTAAATCCTAAAGGAATGAATAGGGAAAACCTCTAACATAGCTTATTAATGCCAAAACTTAGGTCATTCACATATGAATTCATTTATAATATAAACTAGTATGAAAAATTTCCCAACTGATAGGGAATTACATGGCCATGCACTCCATGCAAGTTTCCAAATATGGGTTCTTAGCCAAAGGAATTTACAACACATCTAATTCATGAAAAATGATCACCGGATAGATTATTGCTCATTCAAGGAGCATAAGGCCCATATTCCTTCTATTCACTTCCAAGTTCATGAAAACAGTAACCAATAAGGAAAAATCAATGCATGGAAAGAACTCAAGTCACACACACACACACACACACAC
>ML790159.1:176581-213596 GCA_009831015.1 Picea engelmannii | reverse complement strand
TATATATATATATATATATATATATATATATATATATATATATATATATATATATATATATATATATATAAGTACTAGCTGGGAAAACTCATTGAGGTGATGATTTTCCACTCAACCATAGGCTCTTATGCACTTAGGATTTCTACAGTAGGCCACCCATGTGTCAAGACATGATATCACCAAGGAAACTCAAGTTTCTCTCAAGAAATCTAGGTTAAATGTTAAGGAAACACTCCTTTATTGAAACAATACAACAAGAATCCCTCTACCCATGAAGACCAGGTCCACCATGAATCACCCATATGATTTTCTAGTTGGCTATAATTACACAAGGGAGTCCCTTCACCACCTCTGTATTCCCTTAGCGCCCTTCCCTCTCAGTGCCAATTCCCATCCCAAAAATCATCATATTCACATCCCTTTATGCTCAAATCAAGTATGGGTTCCTCTCTGCTCGATTCCAAATGAAAAATCACTCTCCATCTCCTTCTCTGACCTCTCTTCTCTCTTTTTCTCATGCACAACTTGTACACTTTCTTCTCTTTTCTAGAAAGTTCCTTCTCCCCCTCTAATTTTCTCTCTTATTTCTATGATAAGCCTCTCAGGGTTATCCCCCAAAATGGGGTGGTACTTTTCTATACTTACGACTGACAGTATTCAGTTGATCCAGTCATTTCCCCCCTATACCTTCATGAAGGTGGGTATTACTACTCAAACATTAAGCCTCTCCTCATCAAATAACTTCTTGGGATATGGAAAAGGGGATGTAATATACTTTAAATGAATTAAGGAACTAAGTCTCTCTAGGTGAAGCTTAACTATTAGGGTAAGCAAAGTAATTCCCAATCCCCTCACAAGTTTCCAATTGTGGTACCATGGTTTGTGCTAGTGCTCCACACCTCAGTCAGTTGTTTGGACTTTCTTTATTAAATAAAACATATTTACATTACATGTAAAGTTTTATATATCCATGCTATGACTAGTAGCAATATTAATTCATAGTCATAATTACAAACTTGGGGAAAACAGGGTGTTGCATTACCCTCCTGCTTAAAAGAAACATTGTCCTTAGTGTTTTACCGACTGTAAAATACTTTTATAAAAAAAATTAAAATGGGTATGCCTTTCTCATGGCATCCTATAATTCCCATGTGACCCCATCTTCTCCAAAGTGATTCTATTGCACCTTGACCTATGTGATGTCTTGGTTTTAAAGAAATTTTTCCTTCTTGTTGAGTATGCATTGAGGATCAGGTTGGAATTCTCCTTCTAGTTCCACTTGAATCATAGTCCAATCAATTATTTGATTAGAATCATGAATATAATTCTTAATAAAATATACATGGAATACATTAGGTTCCTTGATAATAGAAGGAGAAGCAAACCTGTATGCCATCAATCCCACTCTTTCTAAGAATTTGAATAGTCCACAGTAGTGAGGTGCACACTTAGCACAGATTTTGATGCTTAAGGAACTTCTCTTAGGCCTAACTCTGATGTATACATGATATCCGACTTTTAATTCACTATGTGTTTACTTCCTGTCAATATAGCTCTTTTGTCTATCCTGAACCACTTTAAAATCATTCTTAATATTGACTATTTCCTGCTCCATCTCCCTCAACATATATAGACCAAGTGTAATCATATCCATCGAATTACTGTAACTGAATAGAATGATATATTTTCTACCATACAAAGCCTCACAGGGGTTCATTTTCAATGATTCCTGATAACCATTATTATAGGAAAACTCATCCAAAGGAAAATGTTCTTTCCACTTCTTGGGTTGATGCATAACATACATTCTCAACATGTCTTCCAACACTTTGTTTAGCCTTTCATTTTTCCCATATCTTGTTCTAAATTCATTCTTATGGATATCATCATCCTTGATTCTAAATTGATGATATCTAGACCTAAAATATATCTTGGAATATATTGTGGCTCCACTCAACTCACCAAAAAGATCATCGATCCTAGGAAATGGATACTTTTTCTTGATGGTCATCTTATTTAGTTTCCTATAATCAATATGTAATATAAGGGTACCATCCTTCTTTTTAACAAATAGTGGTTGTGCTCCCCACAATGATACATTGGTTTTGATATACCCCTTATCTAACATTTCCTTCAATTGTATTTTCATCTCCACCAAATCTGGTGTGCTCATCCTATAAGGTACCCTATATGTAAGCACTACTCTAGGAATCATCTCTATTGTAATATCCCTCAGCCGAACCCCATTGTAAATGTAATGTAAGTGTACTTAAGATGGTGAGTTGTTTTGATATCATTTTTAATGCACCTTCCATGGCATAGTGCGCGCATGAACTGCACAGTAAAATGATGCAGCGTGCACATTCTCGAATACCGTGCACAGTAACTAAAGTGTGCGCAGTATGGATATCAATGGACCTTGTGTATATGATATGTGTTATAGGCTGGTGAGACAGTTATTATAAGTTGGAATGGTTATGTTTTGGAATTAGGCCAGAGCACCTAGATGTTAAAGGCCAGTGCGCTTATTTTGTATATGTCTCATGATTAATATAAAATACATCATTGCGTGCAGACGGACCATGATAAAAGAGATGGGGGACTGAAATTCACCAGTTAGGGAAAGGGAGGGCCAAAAGTTAAGGGAAAGGGATAAGCTAGAGAGCTTAATCCAAAAAGGAATATTATATTAATATTTCTTTAAAACCTAAAGTATGGATAATTATTTTATCCTAAGTTCTAAAGTTGGGGACAAGTGGACCAAAGTAGCTTCCAACATGACAAGTGTCAAGTGGGGGACATGAATTCATATCGTGGAGACTTATCTCATTTGGTCACTTTTTGTAGGATCATTCTCACCATCATACTAACGATCTTTCCAACTATCATACTTCACGATCAATTTTCACGATGATTTCTTCCATCACTTAGTTATGCAGTCAATGATTCCATGACCATTTCACTCACGCAGTCTGTTATCCTTCAGATATTCATTTCACTATATATGATCCTGTTTCCATAACCTTCTCTGGTTGGTGTACCTAGTTAGATTGGGAGTGGGATTGAAGAAGCGGGTTGTCAGGCCCGTGGGAAATTGAAGAGGTGGGTTGTCAGGCCCGTGAGCAATTCTCTGAGCTAGAGAATTGCTGAGGATTGATTCCTGAAGGTTTTAAACTACATCTACATTGCTCTGAGACTTCCTTTCTGGCATGTTGCTGAATCCCTAAAAGGGAAGTGGGGCAGTCGAGGGACTGTTGAGAAGAGAAGGGGCACACTTCCTTGGTTGGGATAGGCATGTGGGGAATGAGAGGCAATAGGTTGTTAGTTGAGAGAGCACCTGAGACAGAGTCTTTCATGTTTTCTATGAACCCTAGCTTGGTTAGGAACCCCTTTACCTGGGTGGATTTCAGTGCCAGCTCAAGGGTGACTCACTGTTGAGAGTGATGAACAATGTAGTCTAAGGCTGGGAGGTTCGTGGATGGTCTGTACGTAGTTGGTGACAATCTTTCCAAGATAAGTACCAATCGTATGATAAAATTATATGTTGCATTGTTATTTGCATGCTTATGTTATGGTTTATCATATATGTGATTATAATTTCCTGTATGTTTATGGGTATTTCCTTGTATATTCTACATATCTGTGTTTACTATTATTTCAGTAGGAAATCGTATATTACAGAATGTAATTTTTTGTTTATGTTATATGTAAAGCTTTTGCAAGAGTGTTGTTTGTATATGTTTAAGTTGCATGCAGTTTGAAGAAAAAATTTATGTGGCATAGCTCAGTTGAATACTGGGTATGTTACCATATGTTCCGCAGTAAGAAAACAAAAGTGTTCCCTAGAGTAGCATGGCCCAACCTATTTAAGACTGGGGATGTTACCAACTGGTATCAGAGCATGAGAGATTCTCTAAAGTGGCATTCCCCGACCTGTGGTTGGCCGGGGGATTTTACAATTTAGTATCAGAGCTTTAGTTTCAATACTAAGCCTGGATGGGCCAGAAAGGTTCAAGTGAAGTGAATATTCACAAAAGATTAATTTTGAAGTGACCAAATTTCAGAATATTGGTGTGCAGGCGCGCGTGGTAAATTTTGGCATCGCATGGAAATCGTTGGCGTGCAAGTGTGTGTGGTAAATTGTGGCACTGTGGAAGAATATTATGTGCACGTGCATGCATTGAATTTAGCCTTGCGTGGTGAGAACGCACATAGTAATGTGCACATGGGGTGTGCAAGTATTGCATAACACAGAGGAGTTTTGGTGGTACGCGCATAGTATGAGTATAAGGTGTCTCGCAACAATGTATTCAATGGTGCACACAGATTATTGTGCGTGATGGAACATATTGAACTTTGACATGGTGTAATGCATAGGGAGAAATGCATGTGGAGTACCGGTGCATGATACCAAAATTGTGCGTAGTGGATATTGGCGCACAACACAAAAGTAGTGTGCGCAAGTTGTCAGCGTGACGGAGAAGAAATGCATAGTGGATATAGGTGCGCGGAAACACATTTTACATTGTGATGTTGTTATGCATGATAAATATGGATGTACAGGTTGAAGTTTAGTGTGTACGAAGTCGTTTGGAAGGAAAATTGAGTCTGAGTTTAATTTGCATAATATTAGAAGAAAAAGAAACACAACTACATTGGAGCATTAATTAAAAAGAATTTCGAGTTTTATATTCCTCCGATTCAGATAGATGGAAGTGAAATATAAGCCTAAAAGAAAACCATACTATAAAAGAAAACAAGACTCATAACACCACCAGATAGAATTTTGTAATAAACAATCCAAGATCTGCTTCTGTATTTATATAATCGTATTAATCCCAAAATTACAAAAATGGAATGATAGAAGTTATCCTGTTGTAAAAGGGTCGTTTAGGAACAAGCCTATCATCTCTGGTGCTCCTTACCTCTTCTACCAGTTGTTCGAAATTCGTTGAAACATACTTAACTTTAGTTGAAGACTCACTTCATCTTAGCGATCTTCTCCTTTAAATAATCTAACCAGACTGATTGATTCTCTCCAACACTTTCGGTTGTTTCAGCCATGGAATCCTCCTTCTTCTGCCTCTTTCTCCTTTTCTTCTTAACAACTGGCCTGTTGATGATTAAATCCTTCATAGTGTGATTTAGCCTAACTTCCAACTGTGAGTCTATATCCGGATCTGTGTGGAATTTAGTCGCTATAATGTGCACAAGTACCCTTTCCTCCTTATTCGCAGGAAAGTCTAGCATGTTTCCTGAATAACCAGTCTCATTGGATTTAGTCTTGTCCATGTATCTCAGTTTGTGGATACCGGAATGCTTTTACAAAGAGCAGAAAGTCAAGCAATTTGGAGATCACTTCATTTATGGATAAGCAGATACCTTCATACATAAGGATTGGTAGTTATAGAATTCCAATTATGAAGTGCAGACGAACTACGTACAAGAGCGTTGGGTTGCCATGCTCGACTAATCCATTTCAAATGATTAACTTTTGAGTTCATTACATGGCGGCATTCAGTTGACGTCACATGGATGTGAAGTACTGAGCGAGTGAAACGAGGTGATCTGACTAGTCGTCGCCCTCTCCACGAGTGGTGGATTTGACATATTGAAACATGTGATACCGCATCATGGCGAAAGTGGTTTCGGAAAACCACCTTCTTGTCCAGAAGTATCTCTGAAGGCATCGCACATCTATGTTTTCAAGACTTGGGTCTTATCTAGATTTTTCATGGTAATAACACCAGAAAATCAGGAGAGACAATTATGATGTATATATTGAACCAAAATGGTTCGTATTTTTCATGAATTGTTGAATTGTTAGCCTGATAAGTTTCGATGGTTGCACGTTTTGCAGAATTAACAACAACTAGATCATATCAGACAAGTGTAGATTCCATAGGAATGGAAGAAGCACAGGGGAATTATAGTTAGCAAGATGAGATAAAAGGGGTGGATGTCCATTTGGGAATTGAATGAACAAACTCCAATGGACATGGAGAAGAAAGGAATGAAAACATGATTATGGCAGAGACCATTAAGAATTTTCAAAAGGATGTCCAAAGACATAAATCTGATAATGAAAGGATTATGAGAGCCAAAGAGAAGAAAGATGACTTCAACATGAAGTTATTGGAGGGCTTGATTAGAATAGAAAAGAAATTGATTAAGGAGAATGGCTTTAGCAAATCTGGAAGCCACAAGCCTTCAGATGAGGAAAGAAAAGCAAGAATTATTAGCAGACATCACCATCACTCCCCAAGGCATTCCAATAAGAGAACAGAAAACATCTCGAGTCCATCCCATGTCATAAGGTATAAGAGGTATGGGGTAGATGAACTACGACAATAAATAAACAAAATCAAACCTCCTACATTTGATGGAGAGCAAAAAAAGGATGCAGATGCAGAAACATGGTTACTGATCATGAGAAAGTATTTTCAATTGAATAATTATTTTTCTCATGTAGAAGGTAGAATTTCTATCTATCAACTCAAAGGAAAGGCCTCCATGTGGTGGGATTAGTTTGTGTAGGTGCAACACATTAAATATAAAAGTGTCACTTGGAGGGAATTCAAGAAGTATTTTGAGAAGAAATACTTGACTATAAGATACTATGAAAAGAAAATGAAAGAGTTATTTGAACTCAAGCTTGGAAGTATGACCATAGATGAATATGAGAGAAGGTTTCTAGAACTTCTGAAGTATGTCTCTTCCATCAAGGATGAGATAGTCAAAATTCAAAGGTATTTGAGTGGATTTCCATCACCCATCAGGGAAAAAATACAACATGATGATCCCAAGACATTGGAAGAGACCATAAGGTGAGCTAAATGCCTATATGATCAGTAGAAAGCAAGGCCAGCTTTCCAAAAGGCTTGAGAAGACAATAATAAATTCAAGATGGATCAGAGGAAGAAGGGAGTTAAGCCACCATTCTTCAGAAATAATCCACAAGGATAGAAAATGCCTAAAGAACCCAGAACAATTGACACAGGGAGTCAAAGGCCAAGGAAACCACCTATTCAATGTTTTGGTTGTAAAGGAGATCATAGGTTCAGATATTTTCCTCACAGAGGTGAAAAAGGTAGGGTTGTTCACAATGTACAAAAAGTTGAAACAGTGGAGGACATGGGCCAATATGTGCCAAGGATTTATGTAGCCTTGGAAAATAAGCAAGAAGAGTATCCATCCCACATGATTGAAGTGGAAGGTATGATCAACAACCAAACCATTGCTATTTTAATCGATTTAGGATCTAGTCATAGTTATATAGACCCTAAGATGGTGGAAAGTTTGCAATTTCCAAGAATCAAGCATGGGAAATCCTGGTTGGTGCAGTTGGCTACAGGAGCTAGAAGAAAAGTTAATGAGATGGCTAAGTCATGCCTCATAGACATGAATGGACTGAACACCAAGGCCAATTTAAACATCTTTCCTTTAGGTTCCTATGACCGTCTAATTGGGATGGATTGGTTGGACCAACATCACTCTCTCTTAGACTGTCACAACAAAGAAAATAATTTCCTAGATGAGGAAGGGAAACTAAAGAAAGTACAGGGAGTTCCCAGGGCAATAACCATTAGATAAATTTCAGCATTGCAACCGAATAAATGTTACAGAAAAGGGTGTCAAATAATTGCATCTCATTTGGCAGAGACACCTAGAGATAAGGTGCCAAAATTGGAGGATCATGTAGTTCTAGAAGATTTTGAATATGTGTTCAAGGAGATATCCGGACTACCCCCAAGGAGAGACATTGATTTCTCTATAAATTTAATGCCTGGAGCAGCGCCAGTATCAAAGACTCCTTACAGAATGAGTACACCAGAGTTGAAGGAGTTGCAAATGCAGCTTGAAGAAATTTTGAATAAGAGGTATATACACCCAAGTGTGTCACCTTGGGGTGCCCTGGTATTTTTTGTGAGAAAGAAAGATGGAACACTAATATTGTGCATTGACTTCAAACAGTTGAATAAAGTGATTGTTAAGAACAAGTATCCTCTTCCAAGGATTGATGATCTATTTGATCAATTGAAGGATGCAAAGATATTTTCAAAGATAGATCTCAGATCAGGAGACCATCGGGTAAGGGCTAAAGAAGAAGATATCAGTAAGACTTCCTTTAGGACAAGGTATGGTCATTATGAGTTCACAGTGATGCCATTTGGGTTGTCAAATGCACCAATTGTTTTCATGTGCTTAATGAATGGTGTTTTCCAAGAATATTTGGACAAGTTTGTCATTGTCTTTTTGGATGAAATTCTTATATATTCTAAGTCAGAGGAAGAGCATGAACATCATTTGAGGATGGTGTTGCAAGTATTAAGGGAACATCAGTTGTATACCAAATTGATCAAGTGCTCATTTTATCAAAAGAAAATTCATTATTTGGGGCATATCATTTCAAAGGATGGGATAACAATGGATCCTGAGAAGATAGAGGCCATTAGAGAATGGTCATCACCGAAGAATGTGACAGAGGTGAGATCATTCATGGGTCTTGCAAGCTACTACAGAAGATTTATTGAAGGATTCTCAAAGATTGCACACCCAATCACTTCCTTGCAATGAAAGGGAGTGAAGTTTCAGTGGACACTAGATTGGAAGAAGAGTTTCCAACACTTGGAACAATTATTGACAAGTGCTCCAATATTAAGGATTGCAGACCCAGATGAAGACTTTATTGTATGCACTGACACATGTAATGAAAGACTTGGTTGATTCCTCAGTCAAAATGGGTTTGTCATATGTTATAAATCAAGAAAGTTGAAGGGTCATGAAAAAAACTATGCCACTCATGATTTAGAGTTGGCATCCATAGTGCATGCCTTGAGGAAATGGAGACACTATCTCATGGGGAAGAGGTTTGAGCTAAGAATAGACCACAATGGTCTGAAATATTTATTTTATCAGCCAAATCTAAATGCTAGGCAAAGCATATGGTTAGAATTTCTAAGCGAATATGACTTTGACATAAAGCATATCAAGGGGAAAGAGAATAAAGTGGTTGATGCACTCAGCAGGAGGGTGCATGAATTGTGCATGCTACAACCATTATCATGTATCAAACTGATATTAAAAGAAAAATTCTAGAGGCTGCAAATGCAGATCTGCAATACAGAGAATTGGTAGCAATGCTACAACAGGGTAAGATGCCAAAAAAGGTGGATAATTATAATTTGGGAATAGATGGAATACTGTTGTACAAGAACATAATTTTTTTTCCAAATGTCCAGGACTTGAAACGTGCGATTTTTCATGAGATGCATAATGTTCCTTATGTAGGGCACCCTGGATATCAAAAAACTATGGCAGCAATCAAGAGCCATTACTTTTTCCCAAGTATGAAGAGAGAGATCTTTGAATACATCGCTAGATGCATGGAATGTCAAAAAGTTAAAGCTGAGAATAGGCACCTAGTAGGGTTGCTGCAACCTTTACCCATTCCTAAATGGAAGTGAGAAGTGGTGACAATGGATTTTATTACGGGATTGCCCAGAATAGGCAAGTTGCATGATTCGATCATGGTGGTGGTGGACAAGCTTATGAAAAATGCCCATTTTATTCCACTGAAAACTACTCAAAAGGAAGCATATGTTGTTGATATTTTCATGAAGGAAGTAACATGATTGCACGGGATTCCTAAAACAATTGTGTCCGAAAAAGATCTGAAATTCACCTCGAATTTCTAGAAAGGATTGTTCAAAGGATTCAGAATGAAACTGAACTTTAGTACATCTTATCATCCTGAGTCTGATGGACAAACAGAGAGGGTGAACAGAGTGATAGAAGATATACTAAGAATGTATGTGATGGACAAACCATCGAAATGGGATTACTACCTACATTTGGTAGAATTCGCTTACAACAATGGGTATCAGGCATCATTGAAGATGAGCCCATTTGAATCACTTTACGGTAGAAAGTGAAATACTCCGGTGAGTTGGGATAATCCAATTGATAGGACATTAGTTGGGCCAAAATTTCTCAAGGAGATGGAGAACCAAATGATTAAAATTAAGTAGAATTTAAAATCTTCCCAAGACAGATAGAAAAATTATGCATATAAGAATAGAACCCACAAAGAATTCAAAGTGGGTGATCATGTTTTCCTGAAAGTGAAAGATAACAGGAGTTCCCTGAAGCTAGGAAGTTGTGCCAACTTGGCAACTAGATTTTATGGGACATTTGAAATCCTAGAGAGGATTGGTCCATTTTCTTATATGATTGCATTGCATGCATCTATGTCTATTCATAATGTCTTCCATGTATCATTTCTAAAGAAATATATACCTAATGCAAATCATGTTATTGATTGGAATGTGATTTAGGTGGAGCAAGAAGGCACTTTTCAAGTGCATCCGGTGTGCATTTTTGACCGGAAAGTCAAGAATCTCTAGAACTGATCCATAGGGATTGTAAAGGTCCAATGGACCTGGTACAGTCCTGAGGATGCTACTTGGGAGAATGGGGATGCAATACGGACAAAATACCCACATATTTTTGAATATTTTTGAAAAAATTTGTTCTATATGGGTGTATGATGCACTGAGGATAGTGCATAAATAAGAGGAGGGGATTGTAATATCCCTCAGTCGAACCCAATTGTAAATGTAATGTAAGTGTACTTAAGTTGGTGAGTTTTTTTGACATCATTTTGTAATGCACCTTCCATGGCATAGTGCGCGCATGAACTGTGCAATAAAATGATGTAGCATGCACATTCTCGAATACCATGCGCAGTAACTAAAGTGTGTGTAGTATGGAGGTCAGTGGACCTTGTGTATATGATATGTGCTATAGGATGATGAGCCAATTATTATAAGTTGGAATTCTTATGTTTTGGAATTAGGCCAGAGCGCCTAGATGTTAAAGGCAGTGTGCCTATTTTGTATATGTCTCATGGTTAATATAAATACATCATTGCATGCAGATCGACCATGATAAAAGAGATGGGGGATTGAACTTCACCAATTAGGGAAAGGGAGGGCCAAAAGTTAAGGGAAAGGGTTAAGCTAGAGAGCTTAAGCCAAAAAAGAATATTATATTAATATTTCTTTAAAACCTAAAGTATGGATAATTATTTTATCCTAAGTTCTAAAGTTGGGGACAAGTGGACCAAAGTAGCTTCCAACATGACAAGTGTCAAGTGGGGGACATGCATTCATATCATGGAGACTTATCTCATTTGGTCACTTTTTGCAGGACCATTCTCACCATCATACTAACGATCTTTCTGACTATCATACTTCATGATCAGTTTTCATGATGATTCCTTCCATCACTCAGTTATCCAATCAATGATTCCATGGCCATTTCACTCATGTAGTTCGTTATACTTTAGACATTCATTTCATTGTATCTAAGCCTGTTTCCATAACCTTCTTTGGTTGGTGTACCTGGTTAGCTTGGGAGCGGGATTGAAGAAGCGTGTTGTCGTGCCCATGGGAAATTGAAGAGGTGGGTTGTGAGGCCTGTGAGAAATTCTCCAAGTGAGAGAATTGTTGAGGATTGATTTTAGAAGGTGCTAAACTACAGCTACAGTTCTTTGATACTTCCTGTCTGACCTATTGTTAAAGCCCTAGAAGGGAAGTGGGGAAGCCGAGGGACTATTGAGTAGAGAAGGGGCACAGTTCCTTGGGTGGGATAGGCATGTGGGAATGAGAGTTAGTAGGCTATTAATTGAGTGAGCACATGAGATGGAGTCTTTCCTTTTGTCTATGAACCCTAGCCTGGTTAGGAACCCCTTTACCCGGGTGGAGTTCAGTCCCAGCTCGAGGGTCACTCACTGTTGAGAGTAATGAACAGTGTAGTCTAAGGCTGGGAGGTTCATGGAGGGTCTGTACACAGTTGGTGACAATATTTCCAAGATAAGTACCAATCATATGATAAAATTATATGCTGCATTGTTATTTACATGCTTATGTTACATTTTATCATATATGTGATTATAATTTCCTGTATGTTTATGGGTATTTCCCTGTATATGTTGCATATCTGTGTTTACTGTTATTTCAGTAGGAAATTGTATATTACAGAATGTAATTGTTTGTTTATGTTATATGTAAAGATTTTTCAAGAGTGTTGTATGTATATGTTTAAGTTTCATGTCGTTTGAGGAGAAAATTTATGTGGCATAGTTCAGTTGAATACTGGGTATGTTACCCTATGTTCCACAGTAAGAGAACGAAAGTGTTCCCTGGAGTAGCATGGCCCGATCTATTTAAGACTAGGGATGTTACCAACTGGTATCAAAGAATGAGATATTTCTTTGGAGTGGCATTCCCTGGCCTATGGTTGGATGGGGGATGTTACATCTATGGAAAAATCAATATCCCTTTTAGGAGGTAGCCCCGATATTTCCTCCAGGAACACATCCCTGAATTCATACAACACTAGGTGATATTTGATTTTTATCTTGTTGTTTTCTTTCAAACTTAACACATATATATCATATAATGGACACCCCTTTATACTATATTTCTTGATCAATAATTTTGATATTTGTCTCACTGATACTAGTTTTTTGATTCTCTACAATACTCTCTTGTTTCCCTCATCATCTTCACATTCCACAGTTTTATTAAAATAGTCCAATTTCACTTTATTGATTACCAACCAATCCATGTCGATTAGAATATCATATGACCCTAGAGGGAGGATATTCAAGGCTTCTTGTGCATGCAGTCCATTCATTTCAAATGGATAGACTTCAATTAATTCAATCTCCTTTCTCTTAGTTCTTTTAGCTAGTTGAACTAACCATGAATTTGGATACTTCCTTTTATGTAAAACATATGCCTCAACAATTTATGGTGCAATATAACTTAGGTTAGAACCAGGTTCAGTTAAAATTGAAATAGGTCATTTGGAAATTATTGTTGGACAGTTGGTTTTCATTGATGTCAACTCTTGGAGAGTGATCTTAGAAGTTGATGCTAACCCTTGGAGAGTGATCTTATAGATTGATGTCAACCCATGGAGAATTCTGGAATCCATAGATATGTGGACAAGATAAACTGAGGTGTACACTTGGTATATGGTAGCACATGCATAGGATACATCTCTTGGTAATGATGGTACTTGCTTGAGGCACACCATTGGTATTGGTATTACTTTTTATGGTACAGTGTGTGGTACATGTTGATGTACATGGTTGATTTACACAGTTGATGTGCATGGTTGGTACATGGTATGGTACAAGCACATATCTTGTGATGGTATGTTGGTGACTTTGGGACATGCTTGGTACAGGTTGGTACATGGTATGGTACATGCACATATATTTTGATGGTATGTTGGTGACTTCAGGACATTCTTAATAGAGGCATTTGATGGTGATGGTGGACATCTAGTTGAGAGGTGCCATTGGTATATGATCCATGTGAGAGGATCCAATGACAGGGTGGTAATGGTCATGGAACCCACAGTTGATCTAGGAATAAAAACATGAAGGATAGTATAATTGTAGGTAATACTATCATATATGGATAATACACATCATTCCATTTCCAGTTATATATGGTATTCCATGTAGTTCCTCACAGTTGAGGAGATATGGCTCTGTGAAGTTGGAGGACCCTCAAGAATATTATAGAATCCTCTAGAAGGTCATCAAGAAGCTTGACCAGTCAAAGTGGTTGCAACAAGGGATTAATTATTGAAACATTAATTGTTTAATAATTAATTATTTCATGCCATTATCTAAAAAGTAGAGGAGTTAACAAGTTGCATGTCAAAGTAAAGGAGGAGTTAACAAAGTTGCGTGTCGAAGTGAAGTGGCAGTAAACAAAAGATAATTAATTATTCGAGGGATAATTAATTATTGGAGAGATAAATAATTATTACAAGGAAAATAAAAGTGGAGTAAACAAAATATAACAGGTTGCATCTACAGAAGATAATTAATTATTGCAGGAATAATTAATTATTGGAGAGATAATTAATTATTACAGGGAAAAGAAAAGTGGAGTAAACAAACGATAACATGTTGCATGTGAGTTGCATTCCATCATGAGTTGCATGTCATTAAGAAATGTATCTTATATAACACAAAGAAGAGTCCATTGCAAATCACTTATGTGTATTCACTTATGAGAATACAAGCTGGAGATCTAAGGTAGTGAGTCGAAGATAGAGAAGTCAAGTGAAGTACGGAGTTTGCAGGAGCCGAGGAGAATGGGTTTCATATAGGAATTCCTTGAGTATATCCATGGGTTTCAGGAGGAAAAGTGTGGACATTTGCGGACTATAGTGAGGAAAATCACAGATACCCGTGAGCAGAAATTACACACATTCATGGACATGCGAGGAAAAATACATGAAGATTAGGGATCAAGAAATCAATTCAGCTTCAAGGTAAAGGTATGTATTCATGTGTGTTTTAGGATGATTATTATGAAGAAATCAGGAATAGGTATGTCTTAGTAATTAATAAGCAATTTATTTAGAGAATTCTATTGTGGATATTGGTATGAGGTGTGTGTGGTTGCAATCTTGATGAGATATCGATATCAGTAGCAGCAATAGGTATATTAGTTCAGTGACAGTGACAGTGATAGGTTGATGTGGTAGTGATATATTTGTCTACACTTATATTTCAAGGCGGTTGGACTGGGCAAGGAAAGGGGTTTGTATCCTCCTTCTAGTTGGTGTCGTAGAATTAGGGAGTTGGATCTTCCTTCAGGTTGTAGCCTGTAAATAGGGGGTTGGAGCCTCCTTACATTTGTAGCTGGTAAAACATGGAGTTTGAGATTCCTTCAGGTTGGAGCCTGAGAATTAGGGGGTTGGAGCCTCCTTCCCATTGGAGATGAAAATTGGGAAGTTGGTGCTTCCTATGAATGTATTTCTTCTGACATATAAGAAAAGAATTATGTGGTTTTCTCCCACATTGGGTTTCCACGTAAATATTGGTGTACTGTGTATCTATGATTATTTTACTATGCACTTTTGATATAATATACATAGATGATAAAATTCTAATGGTAACTGATCAAGTTAATTTTTATATGCTATGATTATTGAAGATTTTATATTGTGGTTAAAAGTGATAAAAGTGTTAATATTGATTCACGGCCCCCTATTAGTATTCCAACAGTTGGTATCATATCCGACCCTTCAAGAATCATTTTAACCACTGGAAGTTAGATCATGGAATGCACAGATATGTATAATATGGAAGTACCACAGTTCAATGGTAAAAATGTTATCAAATTTGAAATATGGAGCACAAGGTACATGACTACAAAGAAGCCTCTAAAGGCTGCATCCAAGAAGTTATTGAATAGGAACAACAAGATATCAATGGATTTTATAATGGAAGGATTATATAATTCAGTAAAACCCAAAGTGAGACAGTATGCATTAGCCAAAGAGATTTGGGATACCCTACAAGATCTTTACACAAAGCAAGGAATAAAAGAAAATGAAGTGGGTGATAACTCAGATGATGAAGACATCAATAGAGGTGAGAATTTTTTCTTTAATTGTGAAGAAGTAAGACATATTGAAATTGAATGGCCTTACTTGAAGATTGGAAGTGATGAGATAGAAAATTCCAATGAAGAAGATAATGATGAGATTGAAAATGAAAAGAATAATGAAGTAAAATCTAGTCGACAAGAAAGAAAACTTGAAGAAGAAATCATCTCTTTGAAGATCCAACTTGAAGAGGAAAAGAGAACAAAAGAAGTCATGAACAAAAATATGATGAAGAAAGAAGAAGAGGTTGAGAAGCTTGAATAATAATTTTTCATGTTCAGAGTAAAATTTTTCAAACTTAGTAAAAACGTTGAAGAAGCATCGACATCATCAACAAAGAAAGTTGAAGATAAATGTCACAGGTTACCAGAAAGGAAGAATAAAGAAAAGGTTAAGAGTTACATATAAGTACTTAAAGGAAGGAATCATGGTCAACAAGATTCCAAGAGGAAGGATACATTTTCAATAACACCATCTACTTTCAGAAAACAAAGAAGATTCAACTATGATCGTGATCATCCAAGGCTTGAATTCAAAAGGACTACATCACAAAGAGGATCATCTACTCCTGGGTATCAAATTTTATTTTATGGTTATTGCTTCTATTGTACTAACTTTGGACATAAAGTTTTAGACTGCAGAGAATATGGAAGAAATGTTTAAGCAAGTAGTGCTTATGTAACTCCTTCCAATATTGAGTGTTACAAATGCCACAATTATGATCACATAGCTTGAAATTGCAAAATAGTGATAGAGCCATCCATGAAAGAAAACATTGATAATAGATATAAGAAGGTTTGGAAAAGAAAATAAATACAATAAGAGAATATGAATGAAGAACATGTATGAGAGATCGCAAGATTTGGAATAGTACAAGAAAGACTAGAAAAGAAAGTGAAAGAAGAACAAGTCTCAAGGATCATATTGTCAGAATCCACAGTAGTGCAAGATCATAATGTAGAGAAGGTAAAGGAAGAATAGGTCCCAAAAATAACACTCTTGGGATACATAGTAGTACGAGATCATGATGAATCCACATGCAGAAAGAAAGATGTTAGATTCCATGAAGAAGATGTTAGAATTCAGGAATATGACAGATCCACAAGCGAATAAGAAGACTACTCCACATTAAGGTGGATTCCTCCATTGTTCTGAGCCATCCAACTTGGAGACTCCCAGGTAATATGAATATTGAACAGGGGGATTCTATGCAACAATTGTTACATTTCAAAGACCTATCCTTCAAACAACATGAATTATTTCAGATTGGTGTTATAGATGTTTGATTCATAGTGGTTTGATGACAAAGGTATAAGATGTCCTATGGACAATTGGTTGGTTAAGGAATAGATTTCATAACACATCTCCATGTAGGTATGAATAATATCAGTTGACTGACATACAGAATATCATTGGTACACTTTTCTGAGGTAGATATTTATAGAGGACATATTCAGGTAGGAATATATTCATCGTAGATTTGTAGATTTTGATTTGCAGTTGATTAGACCAGTGGGCATAGTTGTTTCAGTTTTAGATGAAGGTATGTGATGATCAGTTGCAACATATTCAGAGAAGTCTTCAGAATAGTGAAGTTGCATATGGCTCAGCATTGTGGACAATTGTGTAGAAAAGTCACGATTAGTATGGGTCACATGTACAAGGATTGATTTGGAAGACACTTGGTAGGATTGGATAGATATATGTCAATGGATGAGATCATGAGTTCAGAGATAGTGAATGATATTTTAAATAATTGATTTCTTTTTTAATGATTTTTATAAGAGATGTACATGAGGAAGCACCATAAGAGGCTTACTGATAGGGGGAGTGGCCCCAACAAAAGATCAAATAGGGGGAGTAACCCTATACCCTTTTTCTTAGGATGACAAAGGGGGAGAGAAGACCAGAGGCATGAAGATAGGGGGAGAAGCCCCCAGGAAGATACCATTTTCCATTGATGTCAAATGGGTAGATATAGAAACATTGATGAGGAGATATAGTCACAAGGGGAGCATGAGCATAGTGTTTCCATGTCTAAGTGTTGCTATCAATGTTGGTATATCCATGGGTTTCAGGAGGAAAAACATGGACATATGTAGCTTGCAGTGACAAAAAATGCAAATACCTACGGGAAGACATTACACACATTCGTGGACCTATGAGGAAAAATCCAAGAAGATTATGGATCAAGAACTCAGTTCAACTTCAAGGTAAAGGTATGTCTTCATGTGTGTGTTAGGGAGAGTATTCTGAAGAAATTAGGAATATGTATGTCTCAGTGATTCATAAGAAATTGATTTGGAGGATTCTCTTGTGGATGTTGGTATGAGGTGTATGTGGGTGCAGTCTTGATGAGATATCGATATCAGTAGTAATAGTAAAGATATCAATAGTAGAAATATGTATATCATTCCAGTGACAGAGATAGTGATAGGCTGCTCTGATAGTGATAGATTTGTCTACACTTATATTTTAGGGCGGTTGGATGGGGCAAGGAAAGGGGGTTGTATGATCCTTCTATTTGGTGTCGAAGAATTAGGGAGTTGGAGATTCCTTTAGGTTGTAGCCTATAATTAGGGGTTTGGAGCATCCTTCTAGTTGTAGCTAGTAAATCAAAGAGTTATAGCTGGTAAATCAAGGAGTTGGAGCTTCCTTCAGGTCGGACCCTAAGAATTAGGGGGGTGGAGCCTCCTTCCAATTGGAGTTGGAAAATTGGGAAGTTGGTGCTTCCTATGAATGTATTTCTTCTAACATATAAGAAAATCATTTTGTGGTTTTCTCCCACATTGGGTTTCTGCATAAATCTTGGTGTACTATGTATCTGTGATTATTTTACTATGCACTGCTAATATACTAAACATAAATGATAAATGATCCATATTTTATGAGAGGAACTAAATGAATATAGATTATTATTATTATTATTATTAACATGGAGACACGAGGAAGAATAAAAAAGATACAGTAAAATCGGCTTCTATTCAATAAAGAAATATGTTGAAACTGTAAAATGTGGACTGAAAACAAGCTTGCTAGAATGGTGGTGACTTATCTCTAAGAAGAGATGTAACGATTGCGCTCATTTGCAATAATATGATTCAATGAGGCTCTCAAAGTCTTTTTAAAATAAAAAAGAATGCCAAAACCATAGACATACAAAAACCTAACCCTAGGAGATGAAGCACCAAAATTCATGTGGGCCCCATTGGGGTAAGTTAGTACATCAACTTCTCGAGCTCATAATTTTTTCATACAATCTCCATTTTAGGTGCACGATAGCATGTTGGAAAGGTATATTCAAGGACTAAATATTGTATTGTCAAAATATGAATTTTCATATAGTTTGATTGTGGTGAGCCCTAAAACATTGGTTAGGAAAAAAACTGCCAAGATGAGCCAATTAGAATAGGTGGGTGGCCACCAATATCCAACTGGATCAATCCTTCCCCCTTAGGAAGTAATGGTCTCTATTTCATTGAGTTCCCCCATCAAATGAGAAAATTTATGTTGAATTTGGCCCCAGGTGAGAAACTTGCCTTGGTGTAGGAGTTGCCCTACTTTGATAACATGATAAAGTTGGATCCTCTATTGTTGAGTTCCCTTGACATTTGTATCCACAATATATTCTTGTTCCATGCAATCAAAGTTGATGGTTTCAACTGTTCTTCTATCTCTGAGGTGTCCAATAATGGTGGAAAATATGGCCGAAGGAGATCCACAATGAACATTGGGTGCAAGACAAGGAAGGGGGGAATGTTGAGCTCAAAAGAATTGTCACCCACATCCTTGGTGATGGTGTAAGTTCCATAATGGAGTGGATGAATCTTCTGATGGGGACTTGTAAGTCGTTCTTTATGTAAGTGAAACCAAACTTTGTCTCCCACCTGAAACTTGTGTTCCACCCGCTATTGATCATGGCATTGCTTGTACTTGGCATTAGACTTCTATAAAATATGTTGAGCCCGTTGGTGGATGTGATGAATCCACTCAATGAAATGGGTGCCTTTGTTAGCTTCAATTGAATCATGGGATGATTCTTCCTAGGTGGTCACAAGGGGTATTGCAACATCCATGGGGTCGAATGGTTGAAATCCCAACCCCACTTTAAAGGGGATTTGGTCGGTTGAGCTATGTATGGCTCT
Source organism: Picea engelmannii (assembly GCA_009831015.1). Taxonomy (NCBI): domain Eukaryota; kingdom Viridiplantae; phylum Streptophyta; class Pinopsida; order Pinales; family Pinaceae; genus Picea; species Picea engelmannii. The sequence goes on along the minus strand of ML790159.1, from coordinate 193,965 downwards.
ATTGTAGTTATGATGAACATAGGTAAGACTCTCATCCCATGTGCAAGGGTTCTTGGAATTTTTCATGTGTAGAATATGCATGATCATCTGGTCGACGACCTCGGTTTGGCCATCCGTCTGGGGGTGGAAGGAAGTGGATTTGGTGAGCTTGGTGTCCAACAGTGACTAGAGGCTCAACCATAATGTGCCGAGGAACCAGCTATCTCTATTTGAGATAATGGTTTAACGGATACCAAAATGTACCCACACTCATTCAAATAAGATCTTATCAATGGCCTCTGTTTTGATGTTCTTCTTGCAGGCGACTAGAATTTCCATCTTGGAGAAGCGATCAACAACCACAAAAACACAGTCATTTCCCCACTTTGTGGATGGAAGGCATGACATGTAGCCCATTGAGATGGATTCCCAAGGCCTGACAGAAGTAGGCATAAGGGTGTACATGCCTTGTTTCTTAGTGTTTGGTTTGGAAATAGCATAGGAAGTGTAGGACCTCATATACTTGTTGACATCCTGACGAAGTTTTAGCCAGTAGAAATGTTGTTGCAACACTACCACTGTCTCCTCTATGCTAAAGTGTCTTACCACTCGACTGTAGTGGGATTCCCAGATAAAATTAATTCACTCACTTGATGGAACAGAGAGATGTCCCAGATGTAATAAAAACATGTCTTGAAGATGGAAATTAGTGACATATATGTTGGCTCCCAACATATAGTAGGTGGTGGAGAAGTCAGGATCTTTTTCATAGAGGTGGGGCCATCTAGAGGTCTCATGGCAGGAAGAGACTAGCATTGTGGTGAGTACCATGACTATAGTTTGACTGAGGAAATCAACGATCTGGTTGGTACTTCCTGTCTTATACTTGATGTTGAGGTGGAACGGCTGCAAGTATGTAATACCTCGACTGCCAAAAGGCTTGCATAATGGAGTACATTTCTTTGTCATAAGTAGGGTACTTACAGACGATATCTGATAGTGTCTCACTATGATAGGCCATGGGGTGGTTGTGCTAAGTGAGAATTGTACCCACAACATAATTTGAATCATTTGTCTCAATCTCAAAGGATTTTTGCAAGTCAAGTAATGAAATCACTGGGGTTGAGCTCAAGCACTGCTTCAAATCATCAAACACTTGTTGTTGTGACATTCCCCACGCAACATTTTCCTTAACACCACCCTTGGTTACTTGTTTGATGGTCCATGCAATATGGGAGAATCCCAACACAAACATGTGATATAAATTTTCAAGGTCTAATAAGCTTCGAAGCTCAATGAGCGTGGTTGGGGATAGATAGTCATGGATGACCTGGATATTTGATGGATCCACATACACACCATGCTCATCAACAATGTAGCCTAGGTAATAGACATTGTCCATGTCGAAGGAGAATTTTTCCAAATTGGAATATAATTTGTGTTGTCGTAGAGTGTGCAAAACCTATTGAATATGTTGCAAGTGCTCTGCCCAAGTCTTTTTGTAGATAAGGATTCCATCTAAATACACCACTAAAAAATAATTGGTGAAAGGTTGCAAGATATTTTCCATCATCCTCATGAAATTTGTTGGGGCATTTTTCAAACCAAAGGGCATGACTGGCCATTCAAAATGACCTTCCTTCGAATTGAAGGCAGTCTTACATACATCTATCTACTCTATTGGGACCTGATGGTAGCTAGACTTTAGATCAATCTTACTGAAGTATTTTCTCCCCTTGATTTTATCAAGGGCATATTTGATTCAGGGAATCAGGTACCGGTTCTTGACTATGATTTTATTTAGGGCCCAATAATCAATGCAAATTCGTCGGGTCCCATATTTCTTATACACCAGCATGATTGGGCTTCCACAAGGTGATGAGATGGGTCAGAAGTGCCCCTTGTAGAGAAGTTATTATATCTAACATTTTATCTCCTCATTTTATAACAGAGAGAGGCGATATACTGACCCATTAGGTAGTGGTGCGCCAGGAGTCAGATGGATGGAATTATTGACCTGAAAGTACAGAGGTACCCCAGTAGGCGAGGAGAATATGTCTTTGTATTATTCCATGACCTTATCCACTTGATTTTTCTATGTGGAGAGGTCAGTTTCAGAGGCCCTGGATGTGGCTACAATATTTCGCTCACTCTGAGATCGAATCATGAATAAGAAAAACTTACTGGTCTGAGAGATGACCTTTCTGCATTTCTTGGTAGAGATCAAGGAAATGGCACTAGGTGGGACTACCTCGGGTATCAAGTATAACTTCTTGTTCAAATTAATAATAACAATGTGAGGCTTAGACTCATATACAGCATGACATTTCCATAAATAAGGTTGTCCCAAAATAAAATCACAAACTTCAAGGGGAGAAACATCACACAATACCTCATCTTTGAAGGGATTGATGTCATACGATAGGTGGCACTGTTGGTTGATGCAAATATATCTTCCTTGGTGGAGCTATCCGATGGTGTAGGGTTGCGGGTGTGGCATTGTTAGAAAGGCTAACCACTTGACGACCTCCGTTGATATGAGGTTCTTCTGGATACCTCTATCAACGATGAAGTGTAGTGAGGTTTTCACCCACATCTGTGAATGAAAGAGGAACTTTCCTTCCTCTAGATAATCAGGTTCATCAGGTTGGATCATGGTGGTAGAAATTGTGGCATTGGGTTCTACATCAATGATTTGTCTCCCTTTTTATGGCCCTGACTGAAATTTGTAACCCATATCTGATTTAGAGGCTTTCACCTCATCCATTAATGACTTATTTGAGCGGAAATCAATAGTGTTATGCAAGGGGATCTTATGGAAGTCACACCACTTCCCAGTATCTTTCCTTGTATTTCCATTGTCCTTCTTTTCTTATGGCTTAGAATGGTTTTTCTGAGGCTATCCATATTTGTTCTTCCCTTTGTTATATAGGTTGGGGCTTCCCTTGCCCTGCTTCTATTGTGAGGGGTTCCTAGACCCAAATTGCCACATCTTTCATTTAAGTTTCTACTCTATTTTTGCTAAGGCCTAAGATATTATTATGTTTCTTTTCAATTTACTAGACAAGAATAGCATAGATAGGATCATTGAGAGAAACACAATCACAATATACACAACATTTATCCTAGGAAACCCTCATGGGGAAGAAAACCCCAAAACAACATCCTTAATATAGATAGCCAATAAAATGCCAAGAAAATAAACCAAACACTAGAGAATATCCTCCACTGAGCAATGCACCTCTCTATTCCTTCTTCTCCCAACTGCAGCTACTAAACTTGCACACTAAGTGAGTGAATGAGTGAGTGAACAAATGAGGTGTTAGCTTCCTTTATTTATACAAACTGGAAGACACTGGAAAGGTGTCTCTTCACTGGGTAGGTCCAACTTGTCTTCTTAGTTGTTAAAACCACTTTAATTAGCCTGGGGGCCGACTTCTCAATTTTCATAATATATTTAGGATTTGACCAATCCATAAAAGGGGGTTTGATAATTTACAATGCCCGACATGATCAATCCACAAAAGTGGATTGATCTAATTAATAATGACTCAATAAATAAATAAAATACTTTTTGCAATTATAATATTTCAACACTCCCCCTTAACAAGAAGGGTATTCTACAACATCATCAGGAGAGAGAGAGGGAAACAACATCAACAACATCGAGAACACTGGCTGGCATATTTATAAATCATTGAAAGTTTTTCTCATCATCATCGTTCACAACATGGAGTTGGAGTAGCATCATCATCCTCATCAACATGAGTCTTAAGTAACATCATCATCATCTTTAGCATGAGGCTAAAGTAATGTCATCATATTCTTTAACATGATGTTAACGTAATATTATCAACATCTTTAGCAGGAGGTTAAAGTAATATCATCAACATCTTTAGCATGAGGCTAAAGTAACATCATCATCTTCAGCATTAGAGATGAAATAACATCGTCATCATAAAACGTTGAAGTGGAATCATCATCATATGCATCAACATGGATTAGTATAACACTAATACATCATCATCATCAATAACATCATGAGGTTGATACAACATCATCAACATCACAACACGAAGGCTGGAGAAACAATATCATCATATCACGAAGGCTGGAGTATCAACATCATCACAACGTGAAGGTTGGAACCACATCAACATCATCACTAAGTTGGAAATATTCATCATGAGGTTGGAACTACATCAACATCAACACAAAGCTCGAAATTTTTAGCACAAGGATAGCATCTCAACAACATCAACACAAAGATGGAAATCTTCAGCACTAGGCTGGCATCACAACAAAATCAGCACAAATATGGAAATATTCAGCACAAGGTTAGCATCTCAACAACATCAGAACAAAGCTAGAAATGTTCAGCACAAGGATGGCATCTCAACAACATCAGCATGAATCTTGAAATCTTCAGCACAAGGCTGGCATCTCAACAACATCAACATGAAGCTGGAAATATTCAACACTAGGTTGGCATCACAACTACTCCCTCTTTCGAGGGAGGTCCTTTTAGACTACACCAAGCTTGTCTCAAAAGTGATTAAACTTTACATGAGACAGAGGCTTGGTCAACACATCAAAAACCTATTCATACGTGCCAACATAACGGAGCTTTATGGCTCCTCTCTGCAACATATCACGAATGAAGTGATACCAGATCTCTATGTTCTTCGAATCATCATCAAACAGATCATCTTTATACAACTCTGGTTATCACATAGGATCACAGTGGCTTCCATCTCAATATCAAGTAGATCTGTCACCAACATCCGAAGCTATATGGCTTCAACACTAGCAGAACATGTTGCAATATATTATGCTTATGTCATGCAGGGAGAAATACTGGATTTCTTCCTACTCTACCATGAATTCATGGTTGACCCCAGACTGAAACAACATCCTAAAGTTCTCTTTCTATTAGAAACACTTCCATCTCAAACTGAATCAGTATATCCATGCAATCTAAATTCATGATCTCTTGTATAGCAAAGACCAAAATCCAATGTACCCTTAAGGTATCTCATCACATGTTTTTCATCATCAAGGTGAACACATCTGGGTTCTACCAAATACTATCTCAAATTTGTTCACAACAAAACATATATCTGGTCTAGTATTCGTCATATACACCAAAGAAGCAACAATAATCTATATTTACAGAGTAGCATCAACCAATTCTAATGAGGTATCTACCAAGAGCTTCAACTTTGTTTCCATGGGTGTGTTCATGGATTTATACTCCAACATATCAAACCTATTTAGTATTTCTACTGCATTCTTCCCTTGGTTGAGGAAGATCTTATCTGGTCTCTGTCAAACTTCAAGACCTAAGAGATAAAGCATTAGGTCTTTCATCAAACTCTATAGCGATCTTCTTCTGCAATATTTGATGAGATTTTATTCATATTTTCAATAATACATCATCTACATATAGTAGTAACATCATTGGCTCATCATTCATAACCTTGAGATAAAGGTTAGAATCAAATTTACTCTTGGTAAAGCCCAATATCGTCAGGAAACTGTCAATTCTTCCATACCAAGCTCTAGGAGTTTGCTTCAACATGTACAAAGCTTCCTTCAACCGGCAGACATGAGTATTTCTATCTTCAATCTTCAATCTTCAAATCAAATTTTTCTCATTACATTGTACCAATCTGGTACACTTTCTCAGTTGCAACTCAATCTTCACAATCATGTGCTATCTCTATGTGCACTCTGCAAATCACTATCAGTGTCACTTCCTAAGAGTATGTCCTCTCCTCTTTCTGCAACTGTTCCTTATGGAACTAGGACTTTGCACTTGCATCTTCTATGAGGCTGAGAATGACTACTTCATCCTCACTGTGGCTATTGAAATATGTGAGTAACTCCTCGTATTATGTTGTGGGAACATCTTCATCTGAAACTGAGAGTGGATCAATAACTGATAGTGAAGGTAGATCTTATTCTTTCATGGAGTTAACTCTATCTTTTATCATATTCATGTCTCCATGACCCAACTAATGTAATGCACCAACTTCCACTAAATTTTAAATATGGGGATTGCTCCCCCTGCATATCATACTATATATGATTCATGGTTGTTCTGGTTGTCTTCATGAATATTGGACCCATTTCTTCAATTATTGGAGTAAGTGCCTCGTCATAGTATTCTCCCTCTTGTTGGGAGAATCCTTTGGACACACATAAGGATTTGTACATATGAAACATGTTTGATCTGTTTAGATCAATCTTGGAAGTCAATACTGACTTCTCTTCTAGTCTCATGGAAGAAACCATATCCTAGTCTTTTTTACTAGCTTCCTTCTCTGTCATTGAAACAAGGGAAATTTTCCAAGATATTTCATATCTCCTAGAAGTTTTTGAAGCTACGATCTACTCTTCTCATGGAATATATCTGCCAATCCTAGAAGTTGTCTCTTCATCTAATCCTTTCTGAGATCAGGATTACTCTTGATTTCATTTTAGTCTACAAGGATTTCATCATCTCTTACGGGGTATACTTGGTGTTAAATACTAAGTCTAAATATGAAAAATTGATTCATAGTTCAAACAAGTTTTTCTTCCTGACAAGGTGGCTTCATTATCCTTTGAAAAAGTCTACTGTAAGTTCTTGTTATAATGTTCGGTCATCTTTGGAGCCTTCTACTCCTTACAATCAATATCCATATGAGATATGTTGGATTTCAAAAGATAAATTATTCTTCATATTCTTAATACATGAATGTATATGGTTATGTACATAGTCTGCTTCATGTCTCATCTAATCTGTTTCCTTCTGCAACCTTCAATATAGCTTCCTCAAGGTTATCACCTGTGACCTAAAACAAGGTTAGAAAAAAAACAAGCAAGAATAATACTATTTTGATAATAGTAAATAAAACAATAGCACAGACAATCGTCATTAGAGATTTCACTTGTGACCTGTTTGAAACAATGATCAAAAGTAAGAAATACAATATGAAATGTGATCAAAACTATTCTAGTGTTGTGATCAAACATTCATCCAAGGTAACATGGAATCAACACAATAAGTTTCTTCTAGAGGAGATGTTAGTTGTATCTGGTAAATGATTACATTAAGCATTGATCTCGATATGCTCACATTATACCAAGTATAATACTTTTCAAAGATTGCTACCTCAACTATAGTGTTTACTTGTAATGGGGTAGTTATCAAATTTTTCATGAGCAACTTTGAATCTTATCAACTTAATTAATCAAACTTGGAACCTGGAGTCTTGTCCTCAAGAATGAGTGTTTTTATTTTCTTCCAAGTCTCATTCACTCAAGATGACAAGTGCTTTCTTCAACCTGTCTTTTGTACTAAGACAATATGTTATTTTGATAGAAAGTTGGGTTAGAGAATAAACTCTATGATCTCAACTTTAATCCATCTAATACATTGACTTTAATTTTGACCAAAGGTTAGTATGATGGTCATAGCTTCAACATGCAACCTAGATCAAAATAATTTCATATAAAATAGATGCATATCAGAATAATCAAACCCGAGTTGCATTATTCCTTTGAATGTGTTGGATCATGAGATCCCTCTGGATCTATGGTAGGCAATCCCTTATACTGCAAATACCCTTTAAATATTAATGGTTTAAACATGTGAATACATACCTTTGATAATATTTGCAGGTAGTGGCACCATCTGGTAGAAACATTAATAATTACTAACTCTTAAAAAACTTCAAGGGTGACTGCAACCGGTATTGCAACTAATACTTCAATTGATACTGCAACTGCAATTGTACTGCAACTAATTCTAAAACTGCAACTACAGCTTAGGGTTTTATGAGGAAACCCTAATTTTTCAAACTTCAAACTTTGAAATTTTGATCGAGGAGCTTGACCAGCGGAATTCTGGACTGGTACTTTTGGTACTGGTTCTGGTTTCCTGGTTTTCTGGTACTTCTGGTTTTATGGTTTTCTGGTACTAGTTAAAGCTAGGGTTTCCCTTTCTAGGAGTTATATCCACTGAAAAAGTGTGTTGAAGGTGCCAAAGATTTACCTAGGCTAGGGCACACTTTTCTAGATGATTTTAGGCTGATATTCCTTTTCAATAAAATCCCTAATTTTCTTGTATGACAACAATGACATTTTTCTTTATCTAGTGAAAGGTGCTCTCTTTAGCTTAGCTCTAATACCATGTTAAGGTTTAAGTTGTTATTAGGTTTATTTTCAATTTACTAGATAACCATAACATATATAGGATCACTGAGAGAAACACAATGACAAGATACACAAAATTTATCCTGGGAAACCCTGATAGGGAATAAAACCCAACAAAAAGTTCCTTAATATAGATAACCAATACATTGCCAAGACAATAAACCAAATGCTTGAGAATATCCTCCACTGAGAAATGCACCTCTCTATTCCTTCTTCTCCCAACTGTAGCTACAAAACTTGTGCATTGAGTGATCAAATGAGTGAGTGAAAAAATGAGGAATTGGCTTCCTTTATTTATACAAACTGGAAGGTGTTGGAAAGGTGTCTCTTTACTCGGCAGGGCCGACTTGTCTTCTTAGTGGTTAAAACCCCTTTAATTAGCCTGGGGGCTGACTTCTTAATTTGCATAATATCTTTAGGGTTTTACCAATCCACAAAAATGGATTTGGTCAATTACAATGCTCGACATGATCAATCCATAGAAAGAGATTGATCTAATTAATAATGACTCAATAAATAAATAGAATACTCTTTACAGTTACAATATTTCAACAATTTTTAAGGCATATCGATAGGTCGCGCCCAAGGACGAGATCTCCAAAAAATCCATTTCTTCTTGGATATATCTATTCAAATCATTGTGATACTTGAGCACCATATTTCATTTAGAATCTTTGATACCCATCTTGGTCTGCAAGGTATGGAATATATTTTTGAACTCTGGCACTGCTTGGTCTCTTTCCTGCCGCAATGTGGTCCATTTTTTATACAAGTCATCATAACTTCCAATAGGGTAGTATTATTCCTTAATAGCATCCCTGAAGGACTCTCAGGTGAGTGTGAATGTAAATAATGAGGGTTCCTTTGTTTCCTTTTTCTCACAGAAAGCCTCCCACCAATATTTGACATGGGGAACATCTTTGAGAAGTGCAAAAGTAATATTTTCTCTATTCAAAAAGTTATGGATAGAAAAATACCCTTCTAGCAGGTTCAACCATTTGTCTACAACATCTGCATCTATTTGAACTTCAAATATAGGAATATCAAAGTTGATTTGTACCTCGAAGTGGGCAGTGCCTCCACTTGAGAAAGATGAGTCGCCTATTGGTAGCCGCCGGAGGATTTGCATAAAAATATCCATCATCTCATTCCTCTATTGTGCAAGGTATTCCTCGAGAAAAAATTCGAAAGGATATCATGTCCCGTCATCTTTCTTTTCTCCCACCATGGAAGGTCTCTTGGGCATGTGAGAGATTTTTTCCTCAAGAGAACCAATCTCAAGACCCAACTCTTTTTACCCTGACCTCATCGAGGACATGCACTAAGAATGACAAGGAGAAGACAACTATGATACCACTAATCTAGATTTTATGAGAGGAACGAAATGAATACAAATTATTATTATTATTAACACAGATACATAAGGAAAAATAATAAATATACAATAAATTTGTTCTTCTATTCAATAAAGAAATATGATGAAATTGTAAAATGCAGACTAAAAACAATCTTGCTATAATGGTGGCGGCTTATCTCTGAGAAGAGATGTGACTACGCTCATTTGCAAGAAGATGATTGTAATGAGGCTCTGAAAGAATTTTTACAATAAACATGAATGCCAAAACCCTAAACATCCAAAAACCTAACCCTATGAGATGAACATCCAAGAGTCATGTGGGTCCCGTTGGGGTAAGTTAGTACATAAACTTCCCGAGGTCGTATCTTTTGCATATGATCTATGTTTTAGGCACACAATATCCCATTGGAAAGGTCTATTCGACAAATACATATTATGATGTCAAACTCAAAATATGTCTACAATTTTATTGTGGTGAGCCCTAAAAAAGTTGTTTAGGGCCTCAAAATAGCCCCGGAAGTTCAAGACCCGAAAACTAGGAAAAAAACTGTCAAATTGAAAAAATTCCAAGATGAGCCAATTGGAATAGGTGGGTGGCCACTGATATTCACCTGGATCAATAAAATGATAATGGTAACTAATCAAGTTAATGTTTATATGCTTTTATTATTGAATATTTTATATTGTGGTTAAAAGTGATAAAAGTGTTAATATAGATACACCCCCCCTCTCAGTATTCCAACAATTATACCTTCTAGTTCCACTACTGACGCTTGGTGGTTTTCTTTTTTATTCTCGATAGCTCTGCATAAATATGTGGTACACTTCTAGCTACATCATTAACAATGGAAACCTATTGAACATTGTAAATGCTCATATGATCATTCTTCTTGTGTGGGAAATCCCTCAACAGGTGTTCTTCTCCACAACCCTATCACTTCAATGGCCCTTTCTTCCTCTCTTCTACTTTTTCCTTTGTGGGTTCTACTAGTTTAATCCCACTTTGAAATGGATAATTTTGCTAGTGCACACATTTAGTGGGGTGATTGGACTAAGCACTCTTTCTTGGACTCTTGTATTGGGATGACTTGAATCCAATCTTATTAAATTAGGTATGTTCCTTCCTTTTCCAATCCTTGTGAGGCTCCTTCCTATGATCTTCCCTAGCTTATGGTCACGGAATTCCTTAACCTTGCTATCATAATATTTTTCTGATAGGTAGGCCTTCCTAAAATACCTCTAAAATTCCTTCCAGGTTAGCTTAATCTCATTAATCCTTTTTACATTCTTGAGGTCTTCCCACCAAATGAAATCCCCTCCAATTAAATTAAAGGTTCCCACAATTTCTTTCATGTTTCCTGAGTAATTGTGTACTTGTAAGTACTTCTTCACCCTTCTGGATTTCTCCATCAAATGTGGGATTTTTTGCCTTTTTAAATTCCTTATTTAGGGAACTTCTAGGATGTCTCTTATTATTATTATTATTATTATTATTATTATTATTATTATGTGTACCTAAACTAATCTCATTGCTAGACAATTCTTCAGAAGTATTGGTTTTCTTATTGGAGGACTCTATGGAAGAATCTCCACTACATGTTTCTTTCTTAGTATGCCTATGACTTTTCCTGAAGGAACTTTTCTCTAAAATGGTGTGTGTTGTCCCATGCCTTTGAATATATAATTTCCTTTGCATCTTCTCGAATAGCCTTCCTTCATTTTTGGTAGCTGGACCTTGTTGTAAATGCTTTTGTATCTCAGACAAGATTTGTAGTAGAAATGCATTTAATTATGTATGTTTTTCTTGTGCTCTAATTAGATTTTCATTATCAACTTTGAATTTCATCCTTTATACTCCTCACTATTTCTACCAAATCTGGAGGGGTTTATCTATCCCTCCTATCATCATATTACTCATCCCTAAAATGTGAGGTTTCTTCCATTTTGAGTTGTACCATCTACTATTGTTTTCTTCTCTTCTCTAAGTTTTCTAAGTGTTGAAACAATAGGCCACTATTAGCTAATCATAAACTTAAAATGCATGCAAATTTATTGGCCTTATTAAGGATTTGATTAACCTTCAACAACCCCAAAATCAAGATTTTGTTGTTGTTTCCATTCAGACTCAGAATTTGTTGTTAATGTACATCAACATAATTAAATTTTCTACATAAATCATTTTAATTTCAAGATAGGAAAAAAGACATAAAAAATTTGTTGTAAATGAAATTATGATAATGTAAGAGTAATGAAGTATGTGATCTTTATTTTAACAACATATGCAATTAGTGTGTGATTTTCTAGTACAACAGAGTTCAATAGGGTCATCTTGACCTTTTACAATTAAATCTTTGTGTTTGATTTATAGCCCATTAAGGCCTAGTGTTGGAACTCTACTATGATACCACTCTATAACACACTTGACCCCCTAAACCTTCATTAAGTTGGTGGTTTGTACCCAATTTATTTTCTTAACCATTAATCTAACTCAAATTCTAATCTTACATATCGATTATTCTCCCCAAGATCTTTCTAATGACCATAATCATGCTCAAAATTGAGCTCGAGTTGGAAAGATATGGTATTCTAAAGGTTCTAAGGAATTCTACACATGTGACATCACCCTATCCACATGGCATCCACGTATAACACTCCCCATGTCCAGTGGACTTGGACATGTTATTAAACCCTCAAGAATAGGATTTTGGGCTTTCAAATCCCACAAAACTATCGGGAACTCCCTTCGTGGGAAATATCCCACAAAATGTATTAACACTAGTTGAGCGTTTCTCTTGGAGTTCATGCCTACAACACTATAGGATTTTCTTTAATGGGAAATCTTCATCAGACATGAAAAATTTACCAACATATGAGTTCCTCCCAAAACCCATAGTCTGCAACACTGTCGGACTTTCACTTGCAGATTTTCCATTGATAATAGACATTAAATTGCTCACAAATCCTTCCAAAACTCGAAGTTCACAACATTATCGGACTCCTAGACTCAGGGGGTTTATGTATCACCTTCAAATGTCTCCATGCAACACTCCCTCGTGGGCTTATCGAGTCCTCAAATAGTAAAAATCTCTAACTTATTAAAACATAAGAGACACAACACTATCAAGAATGCTCCATCGAGGAATTCTCTTCAGAAATTACTTCTTTCCAAACATATGGATTTACCCAAAGCCAGAAAAGATATCATGCTTCCCCCATTGGGATTCACTGATTGATATGTCAACCTACATTTTTTCATGGTTCTACCTGCACTTTGAAACCCACAAAGCTATCGAGCCTATTCTTTTGGGTTCTCTTCTTCATAAGGACTTCCCCATCATTGACCTCATTTCAACCTCCAACAAAAGGTTAGGATCAAATATTGATGCCTAATGGATGGTCTATATTAAATGTTGTAATTTAGTTAATCATATACTACTCTTAACCGTTTTTAAAGACAACTGCAGGTCACACATGTACCCTGACTACCATGTATCGATATTTTACTCATCTTCCCTTGCTGGCATGTCCCCTGACATGGCATGCCAAATTAATAAGATAACATGGAATTATCTTATTCTCTTTTCCTTTGCAAGGAAACATGTTTTTCCAATGGATTACATGGATGATAGACGTGCCAATCAACAACCCAAATTTATACAGGTCCTTAAATTGTGCAATGATTAATGGGTATTGCTTGACCCCGATAGATCTAACGATCGATATCAACCACTAATATATGGTTATCGCTCTTTATAGATTGTGTCTATGATCTTTTTCAACCATTTTTCAAACTACTAATTCTCACGATATTTCTGATACCTGTAGTCTAAAAGGATATATGTCTCTCACCTCTGGGATCAACCTTATGTCATGCCTCTGGATCTTTCTAATGCCTAAATTATCGTTGGAAAATTGATATTTACTCTCTATATTCGATGAATAGTTGATATTGACTCTCTAAACTTGACCCTTTTCTCCTCAAAGGTTATGGTTTCACCACATGTTTTCCCCTTCGGCTTAATCCATGTATCATTGATGGCCTCTACCACTTTATTTATGCCACGTAACCAGTTATGTGGATTCCACATCATCCCCATGTATACTTCCCATCAACATGATCTCACCAAAAGGTTCTCAATTTAAACTCCACACATGGGAATTTTTAAATAAAATAAACTACCATGTTCTAGTGGGATCCGCCAACCCTAATCTTAAATTTTTGCATTAAGGAATTTTTGTCAAAGAGATAAGGGTAAAATTAGTTACTCATATCCCCGGCTTCAAATCCAAATGGAATGAATAGGAAAAACATCTAATACAACTTGTCAATGCCAAGACTTAGGTCGTTCACATGTGAATTCAATCAGAAGATAAACCAACATGCAAATTTCCTCAACTTATAGGGAATTATATGGCCATGCACTCCATGAAAGTTTCCAAAGATGAGTTCTTAGACAAATGCATTTACAATGCATCTAATTCATGAAAAATGATTAGAGAATAGATTACTTCTCATTCAAGGAGAATAAGGCACATATTCCTTCTATTCACTTCTAACTTCATGAAGACAATAATCAGTAAGGAAAAACCAATGAATGCAAAGAGCTCAAGTCATACATTCATTCCTCTTCTCTTGAACTCCACTCACAAATAATAGATTTCCATAATTAATCAAACACAGGAATCTTGTAAATGAAATGAGCATCAAACTAATTGAGCATGTGTGTGTGTACATAGTTATCTATTCAAAATTATTGGTTGGAAAAATTAACTAAGGTGGTTCCTTTTCCACCCAACCATAGGCGTTGTTTCACTTAGGATTTATACAACAACCCACCCCTGTTCTAGGACATGATACCAGTTGTGAAACTCAGGCTTCTCTCATGAAATATAGGTTAAAAGTGAAGGCCACACTACTTCACTAACAGACTACTACAAGAATCCATCTACCCACCGAGACAAGGGCCAACATGAATCACCCAGATGTTTTCCCAGTTAGATATAATTGCACAATGGATTCCCTTCACCGCTTCTGCAATCCCTCAATGCCATCCCCTCTCAGTTCCAATTCCTAGCGTAGAAAGCATCTTATTCGTGGCCCTCAATGCTTAAATCAGATTTGGGTTCCTCTCTACTCAATTCCAACTGCAAAATCACTCTCCAACTTCTTCTTTGACCTCTCTTCTCTCTTCCTCTCATGCACATCTCATGCACTTCCTTCTCTTTTTCTAGAAATGTCCTTCTACCCCTCTGATTTCCTCCCTTTCTTCTATCAGAATCCTCCAACGATTATCCCCCAAAATGAGGTGGCATTGTTCAGTACTTTTGGTTGAAAGTCTTTAGCTAATCCAATCATTTTCCCTCATGCCTTGATGAAAGTGGGTATTACTACTCAAACATCGATCATCCCTTCATTAATTAACTTCTTGGGATATGGAAAAAGTGAGGTAATATACTTTAAATGAATTAAAGAACTAATGATATCTAGGTGAAAGTTAACTATTTGGGTAAACAAATTAATTCCCAATCCCCTCAACATTTTCCACTCATGGTATCATGGTATGAAATAGTGCTCCACACCTCAGTCAGTTGTTTGGCCTTTATTTATTAATAAATTTATTAATAAAAACATATTAACATGGCATGTAAAATTTCAGATATCCATGCCATGAATCACAACAATATTAATTCATAATCGTAATTGCAAATTAGGGGAAAACAAGGTGTTACAGAGAATGCAACTTGTAGAGAATGTAATTATACAAGACATAGTCCCCTTTCATCCATTGAATTTCTAAGAGAGAGTCACCCATGATTTGAATATGTGAGTATTCATTTTCAAGAGCAGGGATAAGGACCATCTTGAGTGCCAAGAGTTCATTGAAATTATTTTTGGCTTTTCCAATCCTAGATCTAAAAGAGTCAAAGTTGTTTTTGGAGAGGAAAATGATACCTCCATCCTCTCTCCTTGATGAATTTCCTTGAGAGGATCAAACCAAAAAATCCTAGGGGAAGACTTCATTTATTTGGCTTATTTATACTTATGCACGAGCAGGGGGAGAAGAGAATTGAGGAATAGGATTGAGGAGGGGCAGAAGATGATTGAGGAAAATGTTGAGGCTTTCCATAGTACACTTCAAGGGAAAAGTGTATTTTCCCTCAAAAAGATTAACATTTCTTGCTAGCCAAATTTCCCAGACTAGAGTGAGAGAAACGACTTCAAAAATTTTAGTGGCCCTATTCTGATACTATTTTTTTAAATATTGTTCTATGGATGCTCCTTGATAGGGGTTTTGGACTCCAGTTAACCCTTCAATTTCCTTCCAAAATTGATTTGAGAATGAGAATGAGAAGATAAGATGAGATTTTTTTTTATATTAACTTCACATATGAACCATCTACTAGGACCTTCATAATGCATTTTTTGTAAAATATCCCAAGTAAGGGCCCTATTATTGAGGAAAAGTCACATCAAAATTTTCTCTTTTGTTGGGCATTTGAATTTCCAAATGGATGTCCACCACCAAATCAATGGTTGGTCTATGCCTTCCAACACCAAGGATTTGTATCCAAATTTAGGCTCGTAGCCTCTTGTAGGATTCAAGGACCAGATGAGTTCGTCTTCATCATAATTTGGAATGATACTATACTTCCTTAGGAAAAATGTGTAAAATTTTCAAGCCTTAGTGTAAGCATACCTAAGTTCCAAGTCTCTCCATGAGAGACACTATTGATGAAGATTGTTTATTGTCGAGACCTTAGAAATATGGCTTAGAGTTTAATATCCTTTGTCTCTTAAATATTTTATGAGAGGACATGGTAGCCTATGCAAATCCTTTCTCCTCGTCCATGGATCTAGACCAATCCAAACCCTGTCTCCTTTACCAACTCTTCATATCAACCAATTCCTAATTAGTTGAAAAGATGAGACAATGGATTTCTAGATGATGGAGGATTTCATAAATTTTTAGGGCAGGGTTTGAATCCATTCTGTCACATCCCTACTTTTAATCCCTATTTTAGCGATGTATAATATAAATATGATATATATCCATGGGACAAGCAATGTAATATGTAAACATTGTATATCAAAAATAATTAAAATAAATATAATGTCAGTTGTAGATGGACATGGATGGAGTAATGGGGGATAAGTTTTCTACAAGATAGCAGGGGGTTCAAAGGGTCCAAGAGGGAATTATTCATGTGTATTAATCCCAACCCAATAAAATTATTAATGTGTATAAACCTTCTAATTTCATTTAGAGTGTAAAAACTCCCTAATCATTAAATACATGTAAGATGTTGGGTGTGAAAAATCACTTCACATAGTTAATGAGAGCATGGAAGAAGATTACAATCAACATTGGGAAATGTGAGAGTCAACTTGCATGGGGAAAATGGAAATTTGATTGGGTATTGTGGGAAGATTTGCATGCATTTTTTAGGGACAACAAGGGAGAGCTAAGTGTGGGAGCTTGAAGGAATCCATAGTGGGCATGTGTGGTAGCTTGTTGGAGCTATAAATTCATGAGTAATTATGTTGTTAGGTATGTAAAGTGATATTCCATTTAATATATTGCCCCATCAGCAAGTGAGCTTGATACTTTGAGTTTTCATGTGGTATCTATCATCCCTGGAGTCCCCAACAAGAGATATTCCAAGCCAATTTGTATTGGAGCCTTAGAGGGAAGTGGGAAGGCCTGAGGGACTATGTGCAATGAACGGGGATCCCATTATTTGGGTTGTGTAGGTGAAGATATGATGAATATAATATTATAGGTGTGGCTCTAAACATGTTGTTGGTTTTCCCAGTTTGGGTTTCCAAGGTAAAATCTTTGTGTGA
>ML790159.1:92978-176531 GCA_009831015.1 Picea engelmannii | reverse complement strand
ACAGTTTTTTTGGGATTCAGGGGGACACATTTTGTGGCTAAGTGTTTGGCTCAGGTCTATGATAATCCTTGTTATAGTGGGAGATATGTGGTATTGAATCTTCGGGTGAAAAGAATGGCGAGCAATTTGAAAATAGAGATATAAAAATTTAATGGGAAATTTTTTGAGTTGCGGAAGCTTAAGATGGAACATATGTTGGTAGAAAAATATCAATGGATCATGGTGGATCTAGGTACTGCACCTACAGGAATGTCAACAAAAGACTGGAAAAAGTTGGATTGGAAGGCGAAGACCACAATCTAGTTGTGTCTCTCAGATTCAGTATTACTAAATGTGTCATGGGAAGCTACAACCAAGGCTTTATGTGATAATTTGGGGACTTTGTATCAATCTAAGTCCCTGACAAATATTTTTTTTCCTACATAAGAATCTATATCACATGAGGATGGAAGATGGAGACTCGATGATAGAGCATCTGAATGACTTAAATACTATGGTAAGTTAGATATTATCTATGGATATTAAGATTTATGATGAATATAAGTGTATCAGTTTATTGTGCTCTTTACTAGAATCCTCAGATAGTCTGGTTATGGCCAATAGAACTACTTTATGTTTTGATGATGTGGTCTCATCCCTCTTGTTGAAGGAGATGAGGTAGAAAAACATGGAAAGACAGAGCACAGACACATTATTTGCAATAGGACGCTACTAGGAAATAAATAGATCTAATTCCTCAAGTGGGAGATCTAAATATAAGGTTATACCTAAATCTTCCAAAAATTTTGTAAAGGTGTGTTGGAGATGTAGAAAAGAAGGGCACTACAAGAAGCAATGTAGATACAAAAGTGTTGAGAGAGGGAAGGGATATGAAGATTCTCCTTCTATAAAAGAAAAAACCTTCGCAGAATAAGGAGGAGATGTGTACTTGGATTCTTTAATCACACATGTAGATCATGAGGAATGGTTGGTTGACTTAGGTGAATCCTTTTATATGGATCCTCAAAGAGTGGTTTTGTGAATATAAAAGGTATGATAAAGATTATGTTTTCCTAAGTGATGATTCGATAGCCAAAATAATAGGACGAGGAAAATTCAAGTTAAATCTCATGGATGGAAGGATTATTACACTCCTTGGTGTTTTTCACATCACCGGATTATCCAAAAATTTTATTTATGTAAGAAAAATGGACAATGCGGGGATAAAAACAATGTTTGAGAAAGAAACATGTAGGATGGTTTGAGGATAAATGGTGTTGTTGAAGGGAGTTTGGATTGTAACTTTGTATAAGATAAAGGGAGGAACTATTAGTGATGTGAGTAATAGTTCGATTGTTTCTGATATTGGATTTGAAGAAGAAAAAATCCTAGAGTCTCTAGAGAAAAGACTATATTGTGGCATCAAAGACTGGGGCATATTGGAGAGAAAGGACTTTGAGTACTACATGGTAAAGGTATAGTTGAAGGTATGTCTAAATCCTCTCTGGATTAGTATTTATATGAACATTGTGTATATGGGAAGAAAAATCGGGTAAGATTCCCCTCTGGTGCATCGAGGATAGAGGGAATTTTACAATTGGTGCACAATGATGTGTTTGGACCTTTGTTTGTTTCATCACTGGAAAAATATATGTAATATGTCTCATTTATAGATGACTTCTTGAGGAATACATGGATATATTTCCTCACAAAGAAATATGAAGTCTTCGATAGGTTTATAGAGTTTAAGGCTCTTGTGGAGGATCAAACGGAGAAAAGAATCAAGGTGTTGAGGATGGATAATGGTGGAGAGTTCTACAGAAATGAATTCGAAGAATTTTGTAAGAAGTGTGGTATAGTGAGAAAAAATAATACTCCATATACACCTCAACATATTGGACTTGTAGAAAGGGTTAATATGATATCAATGGAAAAGGAAAGGTGCATGCTCAATGGTGTCGAGTTAGGATAGGAATTATGGACAAAGGCAATGGGTATTGCATGTTACATGGTGAACTAATCACCCTCATCATCATTGGATGACAAGACTCCACACGAGGTATGGACTGGTAAGAAACCCTATCTAATGCATCTCAAGGTATTTGATTGTGATGCCTATGTTCTTGTTCTAAAGGAAAACATGAGTAAGCTAGACAAAAAGGATGAAAAGTGTATCTTTACTGGGTATAAATATGGTCCGAGATGTTATAATATTTGGAACCCAAAAACTAAGAAGGTAGTGTATATTCGAGATGTGGTATTTAGAGAAATCAAAGATGTTTTCAAACAGGAAGTCCTACCAAAGGAGTAATAACTAGAGAAAATATAGTTTGAGTTGAAAGATGATGATTCAGACTCTATAGAAGAATAGGAATCAAAAGAAGAAGATAATTGTATTCTAGAATTGAAGAGATCGGTTCAAGAAATAATGCAACTAGAAAGGTATACTCCACTTGATTTCCATTCAAATTTTTCTTTGTCTATTACTGATAATGAGCCTAGAACTATTAGGTAGGTAGTGGATTCAGAGGGTGGAAAATTTAGAAAAAGGCCATGGTTGAAGAAATGGCAACCTTGGATAAGACTAAGACTTGGGATCTAGTGTAGTTGTTGACTGGAAGAAATCCCATTGGAAGTAAATGGGTGTTTAAGAATAAGTTGAATGAACAAGGAAAAGTGGATAAATACAAAGCTCAGTTAGTAGAAAAAGTTTATTCCCAAGTAGAAGGAATTGACTTTGGTGAAATTTTTTTTCCCATTGCCAAGTTAACTTCCATTAGATTTGTTTTATCTGTTGTTACTACTTTTGATTTTGAATTAGAACATATGGATGTGAAGATATCATTCTGACATCAGGATCTAGAAGAATAAATATACATGAAGTAGCTAGAAGGGTTTGTTGTGAAGGGAAAGAAAGAGTCGGTATGCAAGATGAAAAAGTCCATGTATGGGTTAAAAAAATCACCAAGGATGTGGTATAAA
Organism: Picea engelmannii; assembly: GCA_009831015.1. NCBI lineage: Eukaryota > Viridiplantae > Streptophyta > Pinopsida > Pinales > Pinaceae > Picea > Picea engelmannii. Next base: position 173,570 of record ML790159.1, on the reverse strand, counting down.
AAATTTGATACTTATATGTTGGGACTTGGATTCACAAGGAGAAAAGAGGATCACTATGTGTGTTTCAAATTAATTGGTGATCATATTATTTATTTGGTCTTGTATGTGGATGATATGATGTTAATAGGAAACAACAAAAATATTATCTAGGATGTGAAAAATCAGTTGTCCTCTAAGTTTGACATGAAGGATTTTGGTGCTGTAAATTTCATTTTGAGCATGGAAATTAAAAGAGATTAGGAAAACAAGAAGCTTTAGTCAAATCAGAGGTAATATGTTGAGACAATGTTGCAAAGGTTTAATATGCAAGAATATAAACTGGTCAGGGTACCTGTTCCTATAGGTGTAAATTTATATATAGATCAATGTCCCAATACATAGGAATAGGAAGAGGACATGTCTCGTGTTCCATATGCAAGTGTGGTTGGAAGTTTGATGTATGAAATGGTTTTTATTAGACCAGACATTGTACATGTAGTGGGAGTTTTGAGCAAGTATATGTCAAAACCAAGAAACGAGCATTGGACAACAATAAAGAGTGTTTTCAGGTCTTTGTGTGGCACTACTAGTTATGTATTGTGCTATGAAGGAAGGCCAAGATTGGAAAAACTATTAGACATACATGGATTTGTTGATGTAGAATGGGCTAGAGATTTGGATCGCAGAATATATACAAGTGGGTATGTGTTTAACCTGTTTGAAGCAAAAATCAGTTGGATGAGAAAATGATAGTTTGTAGTGGCACTCTCAACTACATAAGCTAAATACATGACATCCACTCATGCAAGAAAGTAAGCAGTATGGTTACATAGATTTTTTTCAGGTATTGGGTTGGTATAGCAAGTTGTAAGGATAGATTTTGATAGTCAAAGTGCAATATTCTTGGCAAAGAACTTATCTTATCATTCGAAGACAAATCATATTGATGTTTCAACATCACTTTGTGTGATAGACATGATTGAAGAAAAGAAAGTGGTGTTGATGAAGGTGGAAACTTTGAAGAATGTTGCAGATTCATTAACAAAATTTGTGAGCACTGCAAATTTCTCTTGGTGTAGAAGATATATGGGCATTGATGCCCTAGATTGTTGACTATATGATGTTATATGAATGCTATATTATTTGCATGGCTAAATTCTATATGATGTTATGTGAATCTTATATTATTTGCATGGCTAGATTTAGTGTTTACGTTACGTCAGGAATGAAGGGGGCGCTATCCCCCCCTATCCATGGGGTCATGGGAGGTGAGAGCCCCCCTGCATAGGGGTTGAGGGGTAGTGCCCCCCAAAAAAAAATTGACATTTTTTGCATCCATTTTTTGGCAGTTTTTCTGTACATGGTTTTCTAATTCCATTTAAGGCATTAGAATTGTTGACTAATCCGAGTCAATGGATTGGGGGTTTGGATTATGCAGGATCATATATATGTATTCTATTGTAAACAATAAAGATATTATGAATATTATATTAGAGGTGCGACTCTAAATAGATTGTTGGTTTTTCCGAGTTGGGTTTCTAGTGTAAAATCTTTGTGTAATGTGAGTGTGTGTGTGTGCCATTGTATATTTTATGTTTTCATTAAGAATATGTTTGAAATAATTAATTGAACAAGGATAAATCTACAAAGAGAGATGCAAGATTGGGATAGATGTAGGAAAATCAGTTTGTTGTGGGTAATATTGGGTCGTGAGTGGATAGTAGAGACACCCTCTCTTGTGGATCATAGCCCCAACATAAGGGTGATTTTTGCAGATATTTTGAGTAGAAAATCTACGATTGGGTGGAATGTATGACCTCTGTAGCTGGTTGCAAAATTACTAAAAAAATATAAGTGTTTTATATCATTTTAATTATTTTTAATTATGGGCTTTATTCACTGTTTGTATACTTTGAGTTTTATGTAGTTATATGATGCTATGTGAATGTTAATTGGGCCACATTCTTGTTTTAAAAATGTTGTTAGTTGCATGCTAAATATTTATGCATGTATTTAGTTTAATGGTATGAAAACATTTTTTATGGGTTAGTAGTGGGGGAACTACATAGTTGTATCTAATTCCTAGTTGCAACAACAATCCTACCTGGGTCAACTATAGTAGGGAAGAAATTTAGTCTATTTGTAGATTTGGGTGAAAATCCATTTTTTCCCAACATACAAAATTAGGGTCAAGGCCCTAAATTTCAAATTTTGTATGATGTTTATTGTTGTGTGGGATTCGATTTGGCCTCTAAGTTGTGGAATTCATCTTAGATAGTCAAGTCATGCATTTTCATAATGGTCATGAAAGTCAGGAGCTTGAAAAAATAGAAATATGACTAAGTGACGAATTTTTTTCTTATCACCAATATAGTGTATGTCGGTGAAGAAAGTAAATCTTTCACTGAAATGTCAAAAAAGAAAGTAAATATTTCATTGAAACATCAGTGAATGATATAGATTTATGAGGAAATAAAAATGAAACATAGAAATAAGATAGAAACACAAAGATATAGCAATACTCAATTTCTATTAAAGACTCAAATATGCAGAGTCTGTAAGAGAAAATATAGAGTGAAATGAACTAGCTAGAATGGTGGTAGCTTATCTCTAAGGAGAGATGTGATGGCTATGTTCATTCACAAGAACATGATTACAATGAGGCTGTAAATCCCCTTTTAACATAAATCATACATGAGAAAACCATAAACATCTAAAACCCTAACCTTGAAATATGAAACAACAAAAGGTGTGTGGGCCCCAATGGGGGTAGTTGGTACGTCAACTTCCCTAGGGAATCAATTTTGAATAGATATCTATTTGAGGTTCTTGATACCCCATCAGAAATATCTAGTTGATTTTTAGGGCCTCAAAATGGCCTTGGAAGTTTAGACCCAAAAAACTATAGAAAAACTACCAAAATGGAAATTGTATGTTGAGCCAGTGGAATAGGTGGGTGGCCATCGATATCCACCTGGATCATTCCTCCCCCCTTAGGAGGAAATGGAATCCATTAAATTGAGTAACCCCATAAAATTGGGATTTTTTTTTTGAAATTGATGCATGGTGAGCCACTTTCCTTGGTGCAATAGCATCCCTACTTTGACAACCTGATAGAGTTGGATATTCTATTGGTGATTTCCCTTAACCTGTGTGTCTATGACCTGATCAATGGTTTTTTGTTCCATGTAGTCAGGGTTGAGCTCTATAAGTGTCATTTTCTCTTCCACCTTTGATTTGGCAAGTAGTGGTGGAAAATATGGCCAAAGGAGGTCCACATTGAATATTGGATGTAATCCAAAGAAGGGGGGAATACTTAATTCAAAATTATTGTTTCCCACAACCTTGGTGATTGTGTAAGGTACATAGAAAATTGGATGCATCTTTTGGGGGGGTCTTGTAAGGGGATATTTCTGAAAATGAAACCAAACCTTGTCACCTACCTGAAAATTGTGGGGAACCCGTCTTTGATCATGGTACTACTTGTACTTAGCATTATATTTCTGCAAAATATCATGGACCTATTGGCAGATGTGTTGAATTAGTTTAATGAATTTGGTGGTCTTGTTGGTCTTATATTGATCATGGGAATATTCTTCCTGTGTGGATGGAAGGGGTAGTGTTACATCAATGGTTCCTAATGGTTGAAAACCTAGGCCCACTTGAAAAGGGTTATGGTTGTTTGAGCTATGGAGTTCTCTATTGTAGTTGTGTTGGACATAAGGAATGCTCTCATCCCATGTGTGTGGATTCTCAGAGTTGTACATGCGCAAGAGATGCATGATCATCCTATTGATGATTGTTGTCTATCCATTAGTTAGAGAGTGGAAGGAAGTGGATTTGGTGAGCTTGGTGTCCAACAATGACCAGAGTCTCGACCAAAATGTGCTTAAGAATTTTTTGTCCCAATATGATATGGTGGTTTTTGGTAGTCCAAAGTGTACCCATACACACTAGAAAAAGATCTTGGCGGTGGCCTCAATTGTGATACTCTTCTTCCAGGTGGTCAGAATCACCTTCTTAGAGAATCGATTGACAACCATGAATACAAAATCATTTCCATGCTTGGTGGAGGGGAGACTTGACATGTAGTCCATCAAGATGGATTCCCATGGCCCGTCGGGAGTAGGAAAAGGGGTGTATATCCCTTGTTTTTTAATGGATGGCTTGGAAATGGAATAGGTAGTGCATGATCTGATGTACTTACTAACATCCTTTCAAAGCTTCATCTAATAGAAATAATTTTGTATTATTTTCATTGTCTTCTCCATACCAAAGTGTCCTATCACTCGATTGTAGTAGTCTTCCCAAATTAGCTTTGCACGCTCACTTGAAGGAATGTAGAGATGACCCAGAAGGCATAGCATTCCATGTTGAAGATGGAAGTTGGCAATGGCCATGCCTATTCCCAACATATGGTAGGTCATAGGGAATTCAATATTGTTTTCATAGAGTTTGGACCACTCGAAGGTCGCATTCCCACAAGAGTCAAGCACCGTGATTAGTGTTGCAACTAGAGGTGGACTGAGGAAGTCAACGATGATATTGGTGCTCCCTTTCCTATACTTAATATTGAGGTGAAAGTATTGCAAGTTCATGGACCACTTTTGATGGAGGTCATTATGTAACTTTCCTTGTATCTGCGTAAACTGTAGAGGCCTATGATCCATGTGGATGATTGTCTCCGTCCCTAGAATATAATGCTTCCATTGGTGAAAATATTGAACGATGGAATAGATTTATTTTTCATAGGTGGGGTATTTACAGACATCAACTAAGAGTGTCTCACTATGATAGGCCACTAAACGACCGTGTTGAGTGAAAATGACACCAACAACATAATCAAAAGTGTCATTCTCAATCTTAAATGGCTTTTGAATATTAGGTAATGCGAGAATTGGGGATGAGCATAAGCGATGTTTTATATCAAAAAAATATTTATATTGTGATCTTCCCCACACACATTTGTATTTTCAACCACCCTTGGTCACTTGGATGAGATCCCATATGATATGGGAGAACCCAAATAAAAATCTACGATAGAAGTTGGTGAGGCCTAAGAAAATATGAATCTTGATGAGTGTTGTTGGGGCTGGTTAGTTATGATTGACTTGGATCTTTCCTATAGTGACATGCACACCATTATCATCTACAATGTATCCGAGGTGTTGGACCTTGTTCATGTTGAAAGATAATTTTTGTAAGTTAGCATATAACTTGTGTTGTCACAAAGTGTGGAGGACTTGTTGCATGTGTTCTTTCCAAATATTGTTGAAGAAGAGGAGTCCATCTAGATATACAACCAAAAAGGAATTGGTGAAGTGATACAAGATGTATTCCATCAAACTCATGAAGGTGGTTGGGGCATTTGTCAAGACAAAGGGAATCACCAACCACTCAAAAATACCTTCTTTACAATTGAAAGTAGTTTTCCATACATCATTCTATTCTATGGGGACTTGGTGGTAGCCAGAGTTCATATCAATGTTACTAAAATACTTGGAACCCTTGAACTGGTCAAAAAGGTCATCAATTTGTTTAATTTGGTACTAATTCCTAACTATGATTTTGTTCAAATCTCTGCAATCAATAAAAAGTTGACAGGTCCCATCTTTCTTTCATATGATCATGATTGGGCTTCCACAGGGCAAGGATCTTGGTCGAATTTTCCCTTTTTGGAGAAGCTCTTGGATCTGGTTATTGATTTCCTCATTTTTTAGGGAGATATTTTCGATACACTAGCCTATTAGGAAAAGGTTTTCCATAATTTAGGTCAATTGAATGCTTGACCTGACAATGTAGAGGCACCCTGGTAGGTGAGGTGAAGATTACATTATAGTATTCCACAACCTTGTCCACTTTCTTATATTGCATAGAGGATCCCTATGTGGAGTCCATGGATGTGGCTGGGACCTTCCATTCACTATGAGAGAGAATCATGAAGAGGAAAAATTTCCCATTCTAGGAGATGACCTTCCTGCATTTCTTAGATGAGACCAAAGAAATTGTGGTAGGTGGAGCTACCTATGGGATCCTGTACAATTATATGTTCACAGTAACAATAATACTACAAGTTCTAGACTCATCTAAAACATGACATTTCCACATATATGGTTGGCCTAAGAGAACATCAAAAACTTCAAGTGGGGAAACATCACACAATACCTCATCCATAAAGGGCTTGATTCCATAGGGCATGAGACATTGTTGGATGACATGGAGATATCATCCTTGGCTAAGCCACATGATGTTTTACGGTTGTGGATGTGGTGTTGTTGGAAACTCCAACTACTTCGCAACCTCTACTAAGATGAGGTTATCTTTTCTTCTTCTATAAATGATGAAATGTAGTGGAGCACCCTTCACCCACATTTGTAAGTGAAAAAATTGCTCACCTTCCTCTAGCTCTTATGGTTAGTTTGGTTGGATCTTGGTGGTAGCGACTATGGCACTGGGTTCTACATAAATTATCTACTTCGCCTTGTCTAGATATAAATCATAGTGGGATCCTAGATCTGATTCTAAGGATTTCAACTCAACCACCAATTATTTCTTTGAGAAACATTCATCGGTGTTGTTTCAAGGGATTTTATGGAATTCACACAACTTCCTATTGTCTTTATTCATCTTCTCATTACCCTTCTTTGTTTTCATATTATACCATTTTTCTTGTGGTTGTCCATCCTTAATTTTTCCTTCATTATGTGTGTTGGGGTTTCTTTTTCTGATCTTCTACTGTGATTCATTTGTAGATCCAAACTCTTGCTTATTCCTCTGCTTAAATTTTTTCTTGATTTTGACAACATATAGATAAGCAGCTCCCAGTGATGAGAACTCCATAAACTCCATTTGTGTTTGGATGTAGATATGTAGGGCTCCATGTTATTTTAAAACATATGCCACTCAGAGTCTCTGATACCCATTTTGGTGCACAAGGTATGGAAGGTATTTGTGAACTACAACACAATTTGGTCCCTCTCTTGACGGAGTGTGGTCCATCTTGTATACTAGTCTTTGTAATTTCCAATAGGGTAATAGTATTCCTTGATGGCATCCATAAAAGAGTCCCAATCGGGATCACCCCCAAAATTTTCAAACTCTTATGTGGAATTTTTCTCACAATAAGTCTCCCACCAATGTTTGACATGGGGGACCACTTAAGGAGTGCAAAGGTGATATTTTCTCTATTGGAAAAATTATGGACAGAGAAATAATATTCTAGTATATTTAACCATTTTTCCAAGGAATTCGCATATATATTATATTCAAATGTGGGACTATCAAAATTAACTTGTATCTTGAAGGGGGAGACACCTATAAAGTGGCCACTTGGCAAATATGCCTCTGCTATTTTTTGAAACCGCTGAAGGATTTGGGAAAATTGATCCATAATCTCTTTCCTGTATTTCGCAAGGATTTCGATGAGATATATCTTAAGAGGATATCATGCTCCCTCATCTCTCTATTCCTTCTCCATGGCCAACCATTGGGGTCAATGAGTATGTTCTTCCAAAGGTTTGACTAGTTTAAGTCCAATGCCTGATATGCTAACCTTGTTGAGGACATGCATGTAAAAAATGATAAAGAGAAGACCATGTTGATACCACCAATCCGGATTTATGAGGGAATGAAATGAAATATATAAATTAGATAAAAAAAACATAGATGCATAAATACTCAATTTATATTAAAGAATGAAATATGTAGAGACTATAAAAGAAAATACAATGAAATGAACTTGTTAGAATGGTGGTAGCTTATCTTTGTGAAGAGATTGGATGAATATGCACATTCTCAAGAAGATTATTACAATGAGGATCCCAATGCCTTTTTAACATAAACAATAAATGAGAAAACCATAAACATCCAAAGCCCCAACCCATAAAGATGAAATTCCAAAAGTTTTGTGGGCCCTGATAGGGGTAGTTGATGTGTCAAATTCCCTAGGGAATAACTTTTGCATATGATATATGTTTGAGGTGCTTGATACCTCATATAGAAGGTCACTACTACACAGTGGAAAAATTGTGATGTTATGGACAAAATTGGCCATATTGTTGAAAAATAGAGGAAATTTTAATTTTTTTCTCCATACTACCCGATATCGTCACACTTGCGATGTACTTTTCAAATCATCGCAAAAGAGATGACATTCAGAATATGTTGCCCTTGCGACGACATCAAATGTGCATTGCACTTGCAACAGTGTGGAAATTAGGTTGTCCCCACCAAATGGTCACCCACTATTTGACAAAGTCAACATTGACTTGGTCAACAATAGTCAAAATTACAATGTTTTGTTTATCGTACTTACGAAGGTGTGGACACTAGGTTTCCCGCCCCTAACGGTCACCCACTATTTGACAAAGTCAACATTGAATTGGTCAACTGTCATCATAAATGCGACGTTAAAAAATCTATAAATATGTTGCATTTTACGGATGTTGCGACAAGTTTTCTATAACAACAACGGTTCAAAAAGGGTATAAGGTCTTCATGGCGAACAAAAAAAAGTTTTTTTCTCCTATGTTATAATATAAAAATATAATAGATATTCTATTATACGCCACTCAATTTTATAAGATAATTATTAGTATATGTCCATGGGGAAGAATGTCAGAAAACATTAGAGGTGGAAAAACAATTAAAGAGGGTGAAAAGGGTGATGGTAAATTTTATTTCTCTTGCAAAAATTGTTGTACTAGACGTCCCAAAAGAGTTTTAATAGAAACAACTAAAAAACATTGTATAAAATATGGGCACATGGATGTGGGATCAAATGAATATTGTCCCATGGTAATTAGCTATATATCTATCCATTTTATGTTTTAATATTGATTGTATTCTCAAACTTTTATATTGTTTTATACATGCACTAATTTTTCATGATTGTTTGTAATTATAAAGTTATATTTTCCCCCTAAATTTATACAGAAAGCACCAAGTAGTAGCAGAAATGATGTTGTACAAGATGAGGAACATGAAACAAATAATGAAGATCAAGTTAATGATCCCATGGAAGTAGATGACAATAATAACATAGTTCAAGATGATGGGAAAAATCAAATGATCCAAGACTTATTCGGTCATCCATATGAGGATCATGGGGACAGTAGTGATGGTATTTATGATGAACCTCTCCTTGAAAAGGAAAATAAAAAAACTTTATAAAGGGTCAAGAGAAAATATTCTCTACACTACATTGTTGTTGGTGAAATTAAAGGTTATGAATCATTTGTTGAACACTTGTACGACACAGATCCTAAGGTATGTAATATGTTTCATCACATATACATAAAGGTTGATTTCCCCCCCTTTTTTTAGTGTTAATTAATGTGTAAAATAAAAATGTAATATTTACAATTACTATTCTTTACATTAACTAGTCATTTTTTATGTTTTAGATTGTTAGGTGAATTTATGTTACCCTGGTCAAATATTTTACCTCGCACATATCGATATTTACATGCCATTATGAAATACATTAGAATGGAGTATCAAAGTATAGATGCATGTCGTGATGATCATATTATATATCATGGACAACATGTGTCGAAGAAAAATGCCCAGTATGTGGTATCAGTAGATATCGAACCGATCAAGTAACAAAAACAGTGCCTCGAAAGGTTCTCTGGAATATTCCCATAATTCCATATTTGCAGTGATTGTTCAGGTGCCAAAGCATAGCACGGTTTATGGATTACCATGCATGAAAGAGAATTGAAGATGGCATTCTTCGAATGCCTGCAGATGGTTATGCATTTAAGGAAATTGCTACAAAATGGCCAAAATTTACAGATGAACCTCGTAATGTTAGGATTTCATTGGAAACTGACGGTGTTAATCCATTTGGAGAGATTCAGTTTGTTTACTTAGTGTGGCCTATTTTTGTTATCAACAATAACATTCTTACTTGGATGTCAATAAAGAGGGAGCACATAATGTTGAGAATGATTGTTCCAGGTATTTGTTTACATTAATTTTTCGAATGTAAATTTTTCATTTTTCTCTTTTTTTGCATAACATCTTTTATTTATTTATTTACGTATATATACATATGATGGTAGTAATTTCGTGTAATTTCAAACAATTAGGTAATTACCAAGTTAAATATATGAATGTGTATATCGAGCCTCTTATTGACGAGCTACTAAAGTTATGGGAGGGCATCACTATTTATGACATCTCTAAACCAATTAGGCAGAAGAGATTTCAATGTCGTGGAATATTTTTATGGACAATTCATGATTCTCTGGGAGTAATACATTTTTGTGGTATGTAATGTTCCATATTGCATGCTTGAATAGAATTAATTGAATATATCATGCATGTTTTTTAAATAATCCTTTTGTATATTAATAATTCACATTAATCCTTTTGTTGCAAGTCTTAAAACAAAGGGTAGATTTTCATGTCCAGTTTGTGGTCCTAAGATGAAATCTCATCGGTCAAAAAGTTTAGAAAAGGAGGTGTTTGATGAGTATAGACACTTCCTCTCTAAGAACCATAAGTATCATACTACTAAAAAAGCTCTTTTCAATGGGAAACAAGAGACTGGACTAAAACCACAAAGAATGACACCTCACCTATGGAAGTTGGCATATGATGGAATTAATCCTTGAGGTACGCATTTTGTTTATGTATCATAGATCCCAATCATGTTTTGAAATTTTGTTTTAATTATTCAATTTTTTTTACCGCATTTGATAAATAGTGTTCTGATTTTTTTTATGCGTTATTAATGTCGTCGTCATGAAGGTAGTAATAATGGGATTCCACAAGGAATGAAATGTTATATCACTCAATTTATGATATTTCCTTACTATGGGGAGATAAAAATAGTTCATTTGTTTGATACAATGCATATCGGGAAGAATATGACAGAAACATTATGGAAAATCATAGATGGAAGGAGGGATAAAGAAAAAATTGTCAAAATTTGTAATGACATTCAGGAATCCAATCATGCAATGCAAAGTGTATTGATCTGATCAAATAGCGATGGAGACAAAAATAACCTTCCATGGTTATTAACAGAGCAGCAAAGCAATGGTGTAAAAGAGGTCATTCAAAGAATTAAATTTCTCACAGGTTTTTGTTCAAACATAAAGAATATCCTAACGAATAAAGGTGAATTTGGTGGGGTTAAAAAACATGTTTGGCATACCTTCATTAAGGTAATTAATAATTTTAGTATTCATATTTATATATTGGTCGTACACATTTTTTTAGATTTTTATTTTTTTTGTCTAGTTTTGAAACAAGTAACAATTTGTTTTTATTGTTACAGTATGTTCTACCTCTATCTCTCCCAAACGACTTTGACAACAATGCCAAACAAGTTATATATGATCTTGGAAAATACTTGAGGTAAGTAGCTGCAATATATATGCAAAAACAAAATTCAATTTTTTGTTGTACTTTATGAAATGTGTTTTACTTGTAATGTAATATGTATTATGTTTTACTGAAACATGTTATTTTATTGTGTCATGATATGTAGATGGTTTTCATTGAAATAAATCCATGAAGATGATATAAAGTATTGGAAGAGAGAAATTCCTCACTTAATGTGTGAAATGCAGAAGTATCTACCTCCAATATTTTGTACTTCTACTTTTTTTTACTTATACATTTATTATTGTCCTTATAAATTATGTGGTCTAAATGGAAGAGAATGTTGTACTTGAGGTTCGTATAGTTGGAGAGTATCATGTGGGGGCAAAAAATTCCAATGGTGTCGACCAATGCACTAGGTAAATAATGACATTGCAGGTGTTTTTTTTAATATTATTGAACTAGTTCAATGATATTTACAAACTGACCAACTAAATTTTATATTGTTTCCTTTTGTAGGTGATGTGTCATCATAACTGCCTCCATTACCTCGTGACTAGGCATTCTCTACGTGAGAGGATGCAATCAAAATCATATTTTGAAGAGCACCCAGAGAACGAAGACATAGATATTGATGAAATGCTTAGGAATTTTAGACCTAAGAAGAATAGGTCGGCTAAAACTAAATGATGATGTACAATATTTTAATGAATATTTATACAATCTATTTTCTATGAAATATTTTTTGTACTTGTTGGTTCGCCAAAATGCCATTCTTTTACCAACCTTTTACTTCACTTTTCACCATATTCTGCTTTCCCGTAGCCTTACATTAAGACCATATTCATGATTACATATGAGTTTATACCTATTATTTTCCAAAGCATTCATTTTAGCATTTTTAGTGAGTTTATGATTACATATTGGAAAAATAACATGTTTTCACTTGTATATCAAAGTGGGATGAGTTCTATGATGTTTACATGTGCATTTTAATATTCCAACCAAGTCATATGACGGAATAGAATAAATCATTTTTTCACATCAATTTCCATTCTCTAGTTTTAGATGTAAAGTTCTTTAGTGTAGTGTATGATGTTATGGAATAGTTGTTACTTTTATCTTAGGAGATTTGAGATCACTCCAAATGGATCAAGGAAACATTTTATTTCATTGTAAACAATTGTGAATATTGGTATGTATATATGTTTGTTTTTTCTGTAAATATTTCAATAGATTTATATGTTGGGTTGGGTATTGGGGAATTGAGAGTCATGTGGAGGGGGGGGGGGTGCGCATAAGAGCTTCACATGACTGGCCCTATTCAATAGAGAATAATTTATTGGAGTAGTTTAATCTTGGAGCAAACATCCCTCGATCCAATGGAGCTACAACAAAGTCAATGTTGACTTCGTTGCTGCTACTTCAAATCAAGGGAGACAATTTGATCAAATATTAGACGTGCAGCTCCAATAAATTATTCTAGAAACCAAGAGGAGCTCATTCAGGTATGTTTTAACACTCTCATAAAAATGCATCTTAGAGTAAATAGTGTGCTACAAATATGACTTGTATTGATTTTGTATATATTTATGGAGGTTGAATGATTTTGGCAGGTACTCTAAGATCTTTATTTGTCGAGTGAGGGAATCTCAAGACAAATAGAGGGTCATACAATTGAAGAGAAATATGCAGGGGAAACCATTCTAACTGTTTCAACCAGTTCATCAGATCAGATGTGATTTCTCCGTTCAGCATAGTTTATATAGCCATCAATTTTGGTTATGTTTAATGTTTATGAATTGTTATGTGATTATTTATTAATGCAGATTTTGCTATGTGATAATTTATTGAGATATATTATATGTTTAGTACTTTTCATGTTGTCACCTTGCATCCAGTAATGGTAGATACAAGACCACTTATATTGAGTGAAAGAAACCTTAGCTTCCCGTAGGGATTGTGTTGAATTACTGAGAGGGGGGTGAATTAGTAATAACGCAATTATAATCTTTTTTCTCCAAATAATCCAAGTGTTATATCAATGTCGAATTATTATCCAATAATGATCAATAAGAAATGAACAATCACACACATACACAGTACACCAGTGTTTTACGTGGAAACCCAAATCGGGAGAAAACTATAGAATATTTTATCTTATATGTCTTGAAGAATTACATTCTTTGGAAGCACCAACTTCCTTTGTTTTCCAGCTGCAACCGGAAGGAGGCTCCAACCCCCTAGCTTCTCAGGATACAACCTGAGGGAAGATCCAACTCCCCAATTCTCTGGCTACAACCAGAAGAAGGCTACAACCCCCTATGTTCTCTGGCTACAACCCCCTATGTTCTCTGGCTACAACCGAAAGGTGGCTACAACTACCTGTCATTGCCTTTTCCAACCACCCTAAAGTAGAAGTAGAATGATGGAACCACTATCACACTATCACTGTGATATATACCATTTTAAACATGTACCAATAAACTTGAACCGTGCATCAACCTCTAATCAACATGTACCATAAACAAGTGCATCAATCATGCACCAACCTATACCAAAAAATTTGTAATCAACCTGTACCATAAACAAGTGCAACCAACCATGTACGAAATATGTACCAATAATGTGTTAAATACTCATCAACTATGACTCATCAATATGTACCAACATCATCAACTATACACCTCATGTATGTGCTAACTCATCAACTACTTGTCTCAACCATGTACCCAACTTGTACCTCAACCAAAATCCCTCATCAATTTAATCATCCAAATATGATTTGTAACTCTGTAGTAGACCTAGTGTATATGATCACATACCTACAAAACTTCATTAACTTTAACAAGAAGAGACTAGCATTTTCATCAAACGTTTCTTTACTCTCACAAGATTAGTTTTGGATTAGTCAACAACCCTAACTTGAAATAATCATAACTGTGTACTTGTAATGAATAAATATCTAAAACTAATAAAAAATGTTCTTCAATGTGTTTTGTGAAATTCCTCCAGGTTTCACTACATGGAACCTCTCAGAAAAGGAGTTATGGAAAAAATGGCACACCTTGCTGAATTATGGCTTATTCTAGAGAGTGACCTTGTAGATCGTTCCCCACATGGAATATTTGTTGAATTGATCTGAAACTGTTACAAAGAATACTAAAGACTATAATATAACCAACACATTTAGTCTTACTCAATTTGGATTTGGTATGAATAAGTTATGACGTTTCTACCCAAAACACCTTAGAAAGCATCATCAAATAAATTTATCCTTCCTTGAATTTTGGCCTTCTTTTCTTCACTTTACTCAGAAATTCGGCTTAGATATCCTTTGGTTACCTCAAAACCCTATAGGTATTCAATATTCTCAAGTGTGTCTTAAATGAGAGAGCCTTGTCTCTTATTTATACTCTCCAAGTAGCTTCCCTTAAAACATCTTCTAGGTCACTTTGCCCACTTTCCTTATTTCAAGGTTAACCCACTTCTAATTTCTCCATTAAATTTATTATTGAATTAATTTATTTTGTACTCACTTTGAATTATAGTACACTCATCACTTCACTTTATTATTTACCTTTTAAAATATCTTAAACCACGTTGACTACTTTGACCTTTTGGGGCTTCTAGATGACATATGAGGGTCCTCCAACTTCGTAAGGCCATAACTCTCAAACCGTGAGGAGTTATGTGACGTTCCACATACCTCAAAAAATGGAATGGCATGTACTATCCATATAGAATAGTATTACCTGAAAATATATCAAAACGCATATCGTTATCCATCAAACAAACTTGGGTCCATTACCCAAACCTGGGTTCTCCAACTTCTCATGGCCATAACTCTCTAACCATGAGGAGTTATGTGACATTCTAAATACCACTGGAAATGGAATGACAACCACTATCCATATAGGATAGTTTCACTGACAAATTCATTGGGGTTCATCTCATTATTCCACAACTAATCATGGGTTCTCTAACCATACTTCTAGGATAACTTAATCTGCAAATCATCTTTTCGTGAGGGCTTTCACCATAAGGGGACCACTTTGGAGTTCATCCACTTCTACTTATTATCAACCATGACAAGGAAATAACGAGTTATCTTTACATCAAAAAATCTTGGGTCCATTGCCCAAACTTTGTGCTACGGGGCTTTCTTCAAGGGTTGACATCAATCACAACCAACCTTAATCAACAATCTCCCCCTTTAGCATTGATGGCAACACTCAAATGCAATACTGAAATAATATCACTCATGCTCCCCCTGGAACCATGCCTCTATCCTCTGCCTCTATCCTATGCATATGATAAATCTCTCCCCCTTTGTCATCAATGGAAAAGGTATCTTTCCATCTGGTGTTGCTCCCCCTGACTGAACTGTCCTATTATGGTGCTTCCTCTTGTAAATCTAAGACATAATATAAGCATTCAAAAATCATTCATTTTGGAGTAGAAATAACTCCAAGTCTCTGGAGAAGATATTCAAAGGATTCCCGTGGAAGTGGTTTTGTGAAGATGCCTGCCACTTGTTCTTTTGTGCCCACATACTCAACTCTGATGTTATTTTCTGCAACCTGCTCCCGTAGAAAGTGATACTTTATTGGAATGTGCTTCGTCTTGGAGTGCATCACCGAGTTCTTCGAGATACTGATGGAACTTGTATTATCACAATAGATTAGAATGGGCTCATCATACTCAAACAGTATATCTGTCATAGTTTGTTTCATCCAAAGAACCTGTGTACAACATGATGTTGCTGCAATATACTCTGCCTCACCTGTAGATAAAGATATTGATGATTGTTTCTTTCTTAGCCATGATACTAAAAGCTCACCCAAGTAGAACGTTGCTCCACTGGTGCTTCATCGGTCATCAATACAACCTGCACAATCTTCATCTATGTAGGCAATAAGTGATAGATCCTTTCCTTTTGGATACCATAATCCAAACTCTTTTGTTCCTTTGAAATATCTAAAAATCCTCTTCATTGCTAACACATGTGACTCCTTTGGTGTTGCTTGAAATCGTACCACCTGTCCAACTGCCTAAATTACATGTGGTTTGGATGTTGTCACATATAGTAGGTTTTGAATCATTGACCTATATTGCCTCTGAAATGTAGACTTCGAATCATCATCTTTGCTCAACTTGCAACTGGTTTGCATGGGAGTGATAACTGATTTGCAATCTTCCATTTCGAACCTCTTTAGAATTTCTCTGATATAATTGGTTTGAGAAATAAATATTCCTTGGTTTCTTTGACGTATCTAATGTCCCAAAAAGAAGGATAGTTATCCAAGTAACGACATTTCAAATTCATTCTTCATATTTTTTGCAAATTGTTGTCTTAACCTGTCATCATCACTACCAAAAATAATATCATCAACATAAACTTCAATTAATAAAATATTACCTTCACTTACCTTGATGTAGAGGTTGTTGTCTACACTTCCTTTTCAGAACCCTGCTTGCTACAGATACGTATCCAGTCTAGAGTACCATGCTCTAGGAGCCTGTTTTAGACCATACAAGGCCTTCTTTAATTTACACACATAATCTGCGTTCTCTAACAATTGAAATCCTTCTGGTTGTTCAATGTAGACTTCTTCTTCAAGTTCCCCATTTAGAACAGACGATTTAATGTCCATTTGATATACTTCAACATTTTTGGAGAATGCATAGGCTAAAAGCAACCGGATTTCTTCCATTCTGGCAACTAGGGAAAATGTCTCTTCAAAGTCGATTCCTTCAATCCATGCATATCCTTTACATAGCAATCTAGTTTTGTTCCTTTTAACTTGTCCATATTCATTTAATTTATTCCTGAAAACCCATTTTGTGTCGATCACATTTTTATTCTTTGGTCTTGGAACCAGTTCCCAAGTGTCATTTTTCTCTATTTGATCCAATTCTTCATTCATGGCCTTATTCCAAAATTTATCCTTGTTGGCTTATTCAAAAAAATTTAGTTCAATTGTGGATAAGAGTGCTAGGTGTGTTTGTTCTGGTGAATGGATTTTTCTTCTAGTCTGAACTCCTGCATCTTTGTTTCCAATAATCTGATCTGAAGGATTATTCTTATGTACTCATTTGCTAGGTGTCTTTGGAGATACTTTTTGAACTTGATCTTCTGTTTCTGGTGGATTCTCTTCATATTCCTCTTCTACTTCATATTCTACTTCCTCTTCTTCGAAAATTTGTTCCATTGATTTGTTTTCTTCTTCCTTTGATTTTGGTCTACCTATTTCATCAATTGTTACATTGATGCTTTCCAAAACTTTGTTCAATCTTCGATTGTAAAACTTGTATGATTTCCTTGTACTTGAGTAACCAAAAATTACTCCTTTGTCTACACGAGAGTCGAACTTTCCCATTCTTCCATCTTCTCTTTTGATGTAGCATTTGCTTCCAAAAACTTTGAAGTGCTTCGCATTTGTTGGTCTTCCTTTCCGTAGCTTGTAGGGATTTTTATCAATATTTTTTCTGAGCATTACTCTATTTTGAATGTGAATTGTTGTATGCACTGCCTATGTCCAAAATATATTTGTCAATTTGGAATCCATTAGCATTGTTCGATCCATTTTCTGTATTGTCTTGTTCTTTCTTTCAACAACTCCATTTTGTTGAGTTGTCCTAGAAATGGAGAATTGCCTTTTTATTCTATGACTGTTGTAGTAGTCCATAAATTCCTTTGAAGTGAAATCTCCTCCATTATCATATCTCAATCATTTGATTCTTGAATCAATCTCATTTTCAACCATTTCCTTATAGATATTGAAGTTTTCAAAAGCTTGTGACTTGTTCTTGAGAAAGAAAACTGCAGTCATTCTTGTATAATCATCAACTAATAACAAAAAGTATCTCTCACCTTTTAAGCCCTTTGTTGTAGTTGGTCCAACTAGATCAGTGTGCACAATTTCCAGTGGTCTTTTTGTTGAATAGTCCTTTGATTTGAATCTGGTCTTTGTTTTGTTTCCTTGTTGACAATGCTTGCATAAAGTGTTGGTTGGTTTCGTGATCTGGGGAATTTTTCTGAATGCTTCTCTTTTGTTGACTTTGACAAGGTTATCAAAATGCATGTGACCCATTATTTTGTTCCATAGCCAAATTTCATCTTCCTTTCCTAGAAAAACTTTTCATTTCCAATTTCACTTAACACATATATGTTGTTTGAAGTTCTTGTAGTTGTACCGACCAATTTCCCTGAACCTTCTCTTCTTATCTCACACTTTTCTTAATCGAAAGTAAATTTATGACCTTGGTCACACATTTGACTCACACTTAGAAGATTATGTTTCATATCTTCTACTAGTAGAACATTTTGTGCCTTTTTATTCTTGTTTCCAATTTGGAATGTGCCTTCTCCAATGATTTTGGCTGAATTATCATTTTCGAAGGAGACTGAACCATTTCTTTCCTTTCGCAATGTAAGAAATTTGTCTCTATCACTTGCCATGTGTTTTGAACATCCACTGTCAACATACCAACCATGTTTCTTCTTCTTATCTTGTAGAGTGACTATGCATTCTTCATTGCTATACTGATCTTGTTTTCTTATCCATGTCATTTTTTGAGGTTCTTGTCTGTGACTGTTGTTATTTTGTTGAGGTTATTTATGAGGGACTCTCATTCTGCAAATTTTGGCCATGTGTCCAAAATTGTTACATTTGTAACATTCCACTTTAGTGCTCAAAGATTCAAACTTGTTGTAACTTCTTCTTTGTGTTTCACTAGTTCTTCTTGAGTAACCCCTTTGTGTATGACTCTCAAAGTTTTTATTGTTCATGTTGTTAGCTCTGCAATTCATAGATTTATGTCAAAAATTATTACATGCATAACATAAACCAAAAAATATAGTTTGAAACCTGGGAGTTGAACATATTTTGAAAGAAGGTGCTCTTATGAACTCTTCTTCTTCTTGAGGTGTATCTGTCTGTTGTTGATTCTGAAATATGAATCTTCTTGGTGGAGGAGTGTCCCTGTAATATTCCATGTACATCTTCCTATCCCCTTTGATTGTTTCTGCACAAATTTTTGGATTTGTTTCTTGCTCTGTTGTTTTGGAGCTTGATCCTTTTTCTGTCTGATCATATCCAAGTCCAGACTTGTCAAGATGAGATTTTTTACTATTGATAATGTCATCGAGAAATTTTGAGCTATTCTGCATATTTTTCTTTTGAATATCCTTTCTTAGTGTGACAATCTATGCTTCCAATTTTCCAATGGTCTTGTCCTTTTCTTCTAGTTGTTATTTGAGTGCTTCTTCAATTCTTTTATCTTCTTATATTTGAACCTTCAATCTTGTGATCATTTGTTCTAGTTCTCGAGTGTCCTTTTTCTTGTCTAGTTATGCTTGTAGTTTCTTTTTTTTCTTCTTTTATCTTCTGATAACTTCTATGGAACACATTAATTATTCTCGATAGTCAACTTCTGCCTCTTCAATTTCATCTTCGACTTCTTCATATCCTTCTTTGGCTTCTTCATATTCTTCTTCGGAGTCTTCTTTGTCAGAATATTTTACTGCCATGAATAGAACTCTGCATGTCTCACTGTCACTGATTTCATCTTCATATGATGATGAGATGTATTCTTTGATGCATAAGCTTTTCTTGAAATCTTTCTTTGTAGTTATTTTTCCTTTATATGTGTGTTTTCCTTTTGAGTAACCTTCATCATTTCTTTTTTTCTTATGAGGACATTTGTTATCAAAATGACCAATACCATCACAATTAAAACAAATTAAAGGAAGCTTACCTCTATACCTACCATTGGTTCCCTTGTTCATTATTTTGACGAAGTTGGCCACTTCTTCATCATCTTATGAAGGTTGTTCCTGCTGCTATATTCTTCTTGTTCATTTTTCTTTTGCTTTGATTTTTTGGATTCTTTGAAGGATGCTTCTTTTACATCTGAATTTTCCTATTCAGTTATCATTTCATATGCTGTGAAGATTCCATGCAGTTCTTTCATGCTTATTGCATTCTGTTGGCATGGATTTGATCAGACCAGGGTTCTTCTCAGGTTACCAACAAAAGGTACCATGTAGTCTAGAGTGCTGGAATTTTCATCTCCTCTAAAGAGAAGAAGTCTCACCCAAAGCAATGCTAAGACAGAAAGATAGGGAAGGGTAGGGAAAATACTAAAGAGAATCCATAGATCATCTAGAACTCAATATCATTCTTGTGTAAGAGAAACATCAGATATGAAACATCTAACCGCAAAAATTGAACCTAATTACATTATGAACGTCACTTTAAACATAGAACCATTAAATAGAACTAATAAACCATAAAGGAAAAATGTAATGCATAAGTAAACATACAAAGACACATCATATTTTGAAAATTTGGTTCTCCTTCATAATATTATCTCTGAGATCTTTCTTGCATTACAGACTCAGAATTACATAGAAATATTCAGTACAAACTCTTGGCTCTAGGCCTAAGCCATAGAGTTCTAATTCCCCAACTGATAGGTCTCGTTCATTACATACTCTCCTCTTCTCGACTTACAACAAGTAGTAGCAACTAATCCCAAAACCTTGGGCGACTCTGTTAGACATGACTCAACCCAATTCTAATCAACTCATGAATGAGTGAACCAACGAACTGAATGAACAACAACAACAACATCAACCCAACCTAACCCAACCATTTACAATTATATTCAGTCCTATATATAGCTGGGTTATGTCTCCCTGTTTGTCTTTCTCTCTTTCTTATTTTGTTACAATTGTTTGTTGCTTAGCTGGTGTTGTGCTAGCTTTCGTAACTGCTTTCTGTTATTCTTCCTTACAGCCTCTAATGAAGTTTGTGTGACTCATGATTATTCAAAACTTGCACAATTATTTCTCAAAAACGAAGGACCCAACAAGCTCTGACCACAATCCTTGACCCGTCCTCAAGTCAAGCACTTGGTGCCTTCACATTATCTAGGAGAAATTGTAACTTTCCCTTATCCGGATTTTCCTCTTCTTTGATATTTTATGTTTTTGCATTTTCTTCCTTTACCTCCTCAAATGAAGGGCCCAATTCTGGAACTAGCTCTAATGCTCTGTGATTTACTCTGTGAAATATTTCAACTTTGTCCTTCCATTTCTGGGCGAGGAGTGATGCTTCTGCCAAGAACTGTTGGGTCGTCTCTTGGTTGTACTCCTTTGGCTTGGCTACAACCAACAAGTTTCATTCATAGTCGGTTGTTGCATCGACCTGGTGCATTTCCATGTAGGCAGTTTGAATTACCAGTCAAAAATTTCACAGCTCTTTCTTGGCTACAAACTGTGCTTCATAGAGTGAATTTAGTTCATTGTCAACCTGCTGGATTTGGTCGAAAAATTGTTGTTGCTCTATGGGGTCCATTGTGACTGCAACTTCCTCGTTCAACACCTAGATCTTTGTGCACACTTCCTATAGGACTTCATTCCATCGAGTGATGATGCCCATCCAATCATTGACTTCTTTGAAGATTTTACTGCAGTCCATTGTCTTCTTATGTAGTGTTGCTTGAGCATTGTTTCCTTGCAGTATTATCCTCTACATTTGGTCCTGCAGTTGTCGAGGTTGTTGTTCTGCTTCTTGTTGGACTTGTTGTAACTTTTCTTGTATATGCTTTGTGCATGTAGCAAGTTGTGTCCATGCCTCTTCTAATAGATCGATCTATTTCTCTAGTTCTCTTATTTTGCTGGCTTCTGGTAGGTCAGGCGCAACCTTTTGAATCTTCGGCCAGGCTTTGCAAGTTTTTCCCACAGTTTTTACATTTTGCATTGGGCTAGGAGTCTATCAAGTTTTTACTTCATTCTACATGTTTTTGCATATAACTGTTCTTTCCTAGTGAGCTCGGTTGAGCTCTCGGCATCCTAGAGCCTTTTCTCTAGTTGGTCTGTGGAGGCTCTGATTAGTCTAAAAAATTGTGACGTTGGCCATTGTACCAAGTCTTTTGATGATGGAGTTTCATCAATGGGTACTCACCACTGTAGTGGGAGTCCACTACATGTTGAATGGTTTGAGCGATTTTCTACCTCGTCCTTTGGTGGTGGTGCTGGTGCAATCCTCAATCTTAGGTCTGTGGATAAGAGCGTTAGAACCTTGGTTCTAGTTATGCAGAGCTACATCAATTCAACACATTATTGGGGGTTCTGGAGAACTTGCACCATCTTCGCTTGCATGGTGGTCATATCTGGCTCCGTTGTTGATTCTGGCTCATTATGTGCATCTAGTATCTCTGTATCTTCCTGTGCTTCTGCATCATGCATCGTGATTTCTAGGATATCCTCACCCTTGGGTGGTGAGTTGATTTGCAGGTTATGATCGGGTTCCATCTCTTCTTTTCTTTGGGTGGATTCTTCCTATGATGAAGACTTAGGTTGTTGCTCCTAGGTGTTCATATTCGGAACATCCTGCATCATGCTCTGCCCTGCAGTTTTGGGGTCGGGGTTGGGAATTTTTGAACTGGGCTTGGGAGATTCTCTAGTTTTTTGTGGGGGTTTTCCTTCCTCTGTCTCTTGGTGGTTGAGATGCATCAAATCTGAGGCTATGGTCTGATGTGGAATGGTAGTGAGGAGGTTTAGTAATTGGAGTGGTGGGGGTTTCTCAATGATGAGTGTAGCCAGAATTGTTTCAGGGTTCAGGTCATCTTGAATGTCAATGATAATGGTGGATTTGGCCATGGCATGGGTCTGGGGAGTGGAATAGGCAAGGGTTTGTGGGTTCAGGGGTTTGTTCGGTGAGACCCTCGTTCTGGGACTCTTCACCATTGGTTCAGTTCCAAGCACAGTGCCCAGGATCTGGTTGACCTGCGCACCTGACAACACGGCATTGTCTGGCAACTGTCAAGTGGGAAATCATTTCCTCTGCTCTAGTTGTAGTGTTTCTTCTTCCTCCTCTGAATCTGTTTGTGTTGGAGCATCTAGCTTCTTCGGCTCGGGGCCTGAGCTAAGTCCCTCTCCTTCTTTCTTGTATTTTTTCTTGAGAAAATTAGCAGGAAAAATGCAATGCATTCATGATTTACGTTGGCCTCGTTTGACTCCTGGACATGGCGTGACTTCTTTATCTAAGACTTCCTCATCCAAATAGAATGGTAGCATCTGTGTGTGGAAATGTTCCATGCTTGCATGCCTCAACCAGACAAATGTGTTGTGTCAGTTCATACTGAATGAAATATTCCTCATGTTATTATTGAGGATCTCCTGCAGGATACACGACCTCTATGTTGTGTCTATCATAGCATTATACCATTGGAAAATATTGCATTGTTGAGTGTTGTGTTCTCTGAGTCTAGTCTAGACTACCATGGCTAAAAAATCTTTGTCAGGCACCCTTTATATGGTATTTTCGTTTGTCTTCCCACATGTGACTTCCATTTGAGCATTGAGAATGCCACAAGTAGGTCTCCATAGGTAAAGGTCTCTCCTTTCTCTTGTGCCTCCTTGTAAGCTACTATTAGTTCCTCTAGCAAGAAACTACCCGAATTGAACACTTCTCCCTGTGTGCAGAATTCGGTGATTGATAGCACATATAAAGTGCATTATACCTTATAATAAGACCTCATAACTTTGTTGGCTATGATGTGGCAGCCAGTCCAGACTATTTCGGGCAATATTGATTCAATGACTATTGTGTGTCCTCCTCTCTTTGTGTTAAACTTCTCATAGAGGCTAAGTTCACCTTTCTTCTTCCCATGCTTGTCAGGTGGGTATCCTGGTGCAAACTTTGATGGCATATTGGCATAATGCGGCTTTATGGCTTAACGGGTGGAAGTTGGGGTACCAGAATGGCAATAAAGGGTGTGATTGGACTGGGTTTGTGTGGCCTTTAAAATAGATTGGATTGGGATTCATGGCCTCTCCAACCACAAAGGTTGTCCCCATCATCTTTAATGACTGTCATTAATGGACTTTCTCATGCTTCTGATTTTGTGCTACTAATTCATCATATTTGTATCAACCAACACTTAAACAAAAAAAATGAACTATGTTTTATGGTGCAATACTGTGCACCTGGACATTATTAACTAAATTTACAAAATTTCAGAAAGGAAATGAAACTCAAATCTAACTATTGTAAAAACTCCATCGAACTGGAGCGATTGTCCTTCTTCTCAATATTGATATAGGTAGGGCTTCAGGCGAGAACCATTCACCCATCCTAGTTGTAGCACACCATCCAGTTATGTGAGTCGGACTTCTCCTGATGGTCAGATCTCCGCAACTATGAAGGGTCCCAACCAATGCATACACAGCTTGCTAGGATGCTTCTGGTATCAACTATCATAGAGTAACACCTTGTCCCCTTGTGTAAATACCTTGGTCTTAATGTGTGGGTTGTGCCAAGATTTTTTTCTTTCTTTTTCAACCGACTGATGGAAGTCTACCAAAAATCTGGTTTCTTTGAGTTCTTGTAGCGCCGCAAGTCTCTGTGCCACTAATTCTTTATCTGTCATACGTGTGGCTTGTGAAATATATAGAATTGGAGTGATGAACTCTGCGGGCACCACTGCCTCTTTTCCATAAACAATCTGGAACAATGTGTATCTGTGGAATTTCTTCATGGTTGTCCTGTAGGCCCATAGTACCACTGGAACTGTATCATCCCAATCCTCTCGGTCTATGCAACAGACCTTTGTTAGTCCCTTTTCCAGGATTTTTTTGAAGGCTTCGACTGTTATGTTGGCCTGTGGGTGGTATGGACTGCTCATATGATTTTGAATCATAAATTCTGCTATAAGTGTTTCTATGGTACTTCTAATGAAATGAGTACTATGATTGTTGGTTAGGCTCCTGGGACATCTGAAGTGGGTAATGATATTTTTGAAAATGAATCTGGCAACAATATCCATTGAAAAGTCCTGTACCACTGTTTCTTCTTCCCAACGAGTAAGGTAGTCGGTTACGATAATGATGTACCTTGCCTTCGAATGTTTAGTTGTGGGGTTGATTGTCCCAATGAAGTCAACTTCCCATTTCTCAAATTCCTGTAGTGCTCTAACGGGTTGTAATGGAAGTTCATATCGGTGTGACAATTTTCCCACTCTTTGACAAACATCACACGATATAGCGTATGATTTTGCATCTTTGAAAATTGTTTCCCACCACAGTCCTTCCTATAAAACTTTATGTGTTGTTTCCTTTCCTCCTACGTGTCCTCCTACAATTCCACTATGGCATTCCTAGAGTATATCCTTCCTTCCATGATCTAGGACACATCGTCTTAGGATGATGTCTAGTCCTAGTTTATACAATTTCCTGGTGATCAACTGATAATATGTTTTTTGATGACCATAAGACATTTATGGGTTGTGGAATATGTTTCAAGACATGCCCCTATATTGAGAAAGATTTCTATGTCCTCCAAATATTTCGGTATGGCCTCAATTCTGAACAAATTTACATCTGGGAGTTGGTCATCCACTTCTCCGCCACTTTCTCTTGACTCTAGTTTGTATAGATGGTTGGGTCCAACGTTGCATCGTCCTGGCTTGATGATGACTTCAAAGGAAAATTCCTGAAATAACAACAACCATCTGCAAATTCTTCCTTCCAACACAAGTTTTTTAACTAGGTATTTTAATGTTGAATGATCAGTAAAGAATTTGAAATGAGACCCTAACAGATAATGTCTAAATTTTTGTAAAGTGTAGATCATTGTTAAGCCTTCCCATTATATCATTGTGTAGTTGTTCTCTACTTGCGATAGCTTCTGACTCGCAAAGAAAATAGGGTGATCCATAGCTCCATCTCTAAGTTGTGTTAAGATAGCTCCTAAGGCAATTCCTGAAGCATCCACATGGACGTGAAATTCCTTCTCCCAGTCTGGGAATATTAGAATCGGTGTTGTAATGAGTTTCTCCTTAAGGGTCTCAAATTATTTTTCACATTAGGGAGTCCATTAGAACGTTTCATCCTTTTTTAGGAGGTTTTCCAAACATGCAGTAATGTTGGCATATCTTTGAATGAACCTGCGATAGTAGCTTGTATGTCCTAGTGTGGAGCACAACTTTTTAATACTCATAGGTGATGTCATATTCACAATTGCCACAACTTTAGTTGGGTCTACCAATACTCCTCGACAGATTATGTGGCACAACGAATTTCTGTGTGGCACACGGAAGATACATTTCCTGAGGTTTAATGAGATCTGTAACTCTCTGCATCTGTCGAACATTAGCCTTAGCAGTGCTACATGGTCCTTAAGAAGACTATATATTGTCCAATCATCCATATAAATTGTATGAACTTGTGAATGAACTCTCTAAAAGATACTATCACAATCCTAGAGAAAACTACAAGGGCGTTCTTTAAACCAAATGGCATCACATTGTATGCAAAAGATCCCCATTTGGTAATGAAGGTCGTGTTTCTCTTATCCTCTTTAGCAATCCTAACTTGATGGTATCCTAAGAATCCATCTGTAAATTAGTATGCTTCCTTCCCCGCAACTTGTTCTAGAACCTCATTACTAAAGGGTGTTGGGAAAGGGTCATGCACACAGGCTGAATTGAGGCTTCTGTAGTCCACACTGACTCTAATATCCTCAGTGTCTTTCTTGCTTTGAATGAGTATCGAGTTGACCCATTATGCTTCTTGTATTGGAAAAATGAGAACTTCTTCTAGCATCTTATCAATCTCCTTCTTTACTTTCTCTTTTACTCTTGGGTTAAGATGGTATGGCCGATGTCTGACAAGGTTGGATCTTGGTTTTAACTCAATCTTCATTTCTCCCATAACTCCTTTGATTCCCTTCAGTTCTGAAAAAGTCTTTAGGAACAAATCTTTGTATTCCCTCAGTAAACTCTGTATTTCCTGACTGGTTTGATAATCCCAGTAATCTCCTACCAATGTTATTTTGGGTTTCTCTTCGATTCCTATGTTAAGCTTCTACAATTTCAAAGGGTGATTGTAGGAACTATCGGTCTAGCTAGGTATATTGTTTTGGATTTCTCTATTCCCCTTGGTCTCTTTGATTGCTAGGTTTCTCAGTTCTTCTAATTCGTATAGGATTTCTTAAGCTTTGCTAATCTAGTATCATTCTATAGGCTTTTCAATCGAAGGTAAGTGGAGTTAATTCTGAAGTTCTTGTGTGTGCTTGGGAAACACTACAAAGTCTGATCTATTATCACTATTGGATGAAAAAATAAGTTCTTTAATATTTTGTAGGACTAGTTCAAGCTCAAGTTACTTACTTGTAAATGAGAAGTCTTTGTAAAATCCAACTGCCAGTATCTGCCAATCGCAGGTATGTCTTCTGGTTTCCTCATGTATAAACCAAGATTTTGGGATTGGGCCTAGAGAATGGGGGAATACCTGAACCCAAAAGTGAGAGGGTATATCTGTGGCCTGCAAGTGTGCCACGCACTATTGAATGTGTATCTTAGGGTCTGATTCTCCACTGAACATTTGCGCAATGTGGAGATCTGTCTGCATCTTTGATTCTAACTCCTACCTATTCCAGAACTTATACTTGAGGGCTTGCTTCACCTCATCCCAATTTCTGAGTGCAGCTTTATGAGTAGTCCACCATCTAATAGGGGTGTTCTGGAAAGCTATATCTAGTACCAAGATTCTTTGATCTTCTCCCACAGTTTCTTCCATATTTTGCAAAAAGTTGTCTAGATATGAGGTGCCATCATATATTGGGTGTTCTCTAACTTCAGTCCCAACCCATCTAGTCATTCTAATAGTTGTGTAGATTATTGAGAATCTTTCATGCAAACCTTGTTGCCAACTATCAAAAGCTAGTTCTGAATCTTCGGTTGTTGACTATATACTTTCCCAGCTTATCGATCCATCTGCAGTGGGGTTTATATGTGTAATGTCCCTTTCCAAATAGGAGCTCCAGAAAAGGAGGCTTAATGGTCTAAACCACCCCATTAGACTATAGCCAGGGCCAAAGAGGGGTAAATAGGGTTACTAGAGATCACTCTAGTCACAGGTGTTATATTCGGAAAGTGACATTGATCTAACAAGGGTTAACAATGCTTTTAAGTCATTATGAGCTAAAAATAGAAGTCAACAGTGAATTAGGGTTTCAACAGTGATTTAGGGTTTCAACATGATTTAGGGTTTTGGAAAGCTATAAAGGAAGGGTTAGTGACCTAATTCATCATTATGCAGATTATGACTTGTCATTGAGGAGAAGAGGCGCATCTCATGAGAGATAGTTCAATGTATTCCAGGAGGAAGACACTAGTTGGCTAATTTTGGTGTTGAAAGACACACCCTAGTCACCGGGAAGATCATCTAGGTCTTCCATCATTCTTCATTGATTACGCAGTGCTCCCATATTTCAGGTATTATCTTTTAGTTTCTTATTTGTATTCCATCTAAGATCCTTTTGTCTTTTGATCTAGCCGAGTGTTGTTATTTTATTCAGCTGTAGTGCCTATTTTCCGGCTAAGATCCTTTGTATGTTGATCTAGTCGAGTATTGTCAGTTATTCATCCACATTCGGCCATTTTGTAATCCACAGAGATATCATAAAACAAACTTGTAGTCATTTGTCACGTTTATTATTTGTATGATCATTTATATGTTGTAAACCTTTGATCCTACACACAGATTAGAAGTGTTTCCTAGACTAGCCAAGTTACATTATAGTGGTATCAAAGATTTATTCCTGCTAGCCTGTGACTAAAGACAATGAGTGTAGCAGAAGACCCAAAGGGTCGCGAACACGTAGGTGACGAATATGTCACTTACAATAGGCATCAGAAAAGAAGGCATAGGCCTGATTTTCCCCCTTTTCCTCCTAGCTTAGAGGAAGAGGAAGAGGCACACAAAGAAGCAAAGAGAAGGGCAGAGTATGAGGTTGAGCATGAGGCAGAGAGGATGCTAGGAGACAGATATGAGTGACCAGAGGGGAGTGGCAAGGCCCCCATAAATCCAGAGGTAGATTTCATGCAAGTTATCATCGATATGTTATCTAGTCAATGGACCATGTCTCAGTGCTTGGCACAGGTGGTTGATAGATTGGCTAGAGTGGGAACCCTAGATACACAAGTCCTGCATGCAACACAGGCAAACTCAGGAGTAGGAAGTAGACCCCAGTCACCCTCTCACACATACACCTCTGTGAGTGGGATTCCCAGACCCTTGTTTCCCAGTTTCCAGAGGACACCCCCAGTAGCAGCACCGCCACCAATAGTACAGAGGCCACTCACTCATGCCAACGACATTGCAAAGTATAGGAGGGAGTATGCAGCATTGGATCATGAATTCCATCAAGACATAACCTTAGTCGATTATTGTGGACTCAGACTCAGGAACCTCCCTAGAGAGTCCCAGAGGGGAGGACCACAACAGTAGTAGGGTCATAACCTCGATTTCATTCGAAAAGTTGGGAAACTCACCATCCCTTCTTTCGACAGATCATCCAAATACACTGCCAGAGCTTGGGTACAAAAGCTAGACATGTATTACAAGCTCAACCAGATGACCGAGACAAAGGCCATCAGTTTTGCGACCTTACACTTGGAGGGTGAGGCACACGAGTGGTGGTATCATGGACTAGTGACATTGGGTCATAGTCGCATCACCTCCTATAGGGAGTTTATAGATAGACTCATGGATAGGTTTGACAGGAAGGATCCCGATATACACTTCAGGGATCTAGCCCAGTTGAGACAAACTGGCACAGCAGAGGCTTTCATCACAGAGTTTAAGCAAGTAGTCATGGTAGTGAAAGATATATCAAAACCTAGGCTAATCATGTTATTCACAGAAGGACTCACAGATCCTTTGAGAGGATGGGTGAAGGCATACAGGCCTCCCACTTTGCAGGATGCCATCCTTCGCACTCGAGATTTGGTAGAATCAGTGCCAAAGACTAAAGATTTCTCCAAACCATTTGTGCCCCAGAGGGATCAAGATAAGAAGCCATTCCAGAGAGAATGCAAGGGAAAGGAGAAGTTGGATGATGAGACTAGGTGAGATATTATGAGGAAGAAGCTTTGCTTCAGCTGCAGAGATCCTTGAGTCCCAGGCCACAGGTGCATGGGCAAGGGAGAGATTCATTATATTGAGGTAGCAGTTGATAGTGTGGATAGTGACGAGGAGGAGCAAGACAGTGGATCTACTAGTTCATAAGAGGAGTCAGCACCAGCAGAGGAGCAACTTCCCCATAGACCACCAACACTGGCAGGAGCCCATCCTCCAGTAGTCCCACAACCACCAGAGCAGGCTAACAGGAGGAAACCAACAAAGGGAGGAGTCATAGTGACCCTTTTCGATGTTCCCAAGTATGATACCCTCCGTATCAGATGGATTATTCAGGGGCAATAGGCAATCTCCCTAATAGATGGTGGGGCCACCCAAAACTTCATCGACGCTTCACTAGTATCAAGATGGGCACTTCAGACAGAGGAGTTTGAGAGGTTTGATGTTGCGGTAGAAGATGGCCACACAGTGGAGTGTCTAGACAAAATTCTAAACTTAGAGATGAAGTTAGGAAACTACACAGTGAGAGACACATTTTATGTGGTTGACCTATCGGACACAGATGTGTTGTTAGGAGTTTAGTGGATGATTACCTTGGGAAAAATCACTACCAACTACCAAACCTTGGAAATGGGATTCAGAGATCAGGATGGGAAGAAGGTTGAACTAAGAGGTATGTCGACAGGAGCACCTAAGACAGTTTTATCCAAGAGGATGGAGAGGATATTCAAACATGGGGAGGTAGCATATGCCGCAAAATGCTTGATCACTACTCAGAAAGATTCAAAAGATCAACAAAAATACCACACAGAGATCAAGAATTTATTGGGATGACATCAACAGGTCTTTGAGGCAATCCCACTAGGGAGACCACCTAATAGGGGGTTTGAGCACACCATTGAATTAGAGGAGGGGGCTAAACCTATGATCACCTCCCCCCTATCATCATCCTAGGAGGTTCAAGGATGATATAGAGAAGGCAATCAAGGAATTGTTGGCGATGGGACACATCAGACCGAGTAGTAGCCCATTTGCTTCTTCAATTGTCTTAGTTTTGAAGAAGGATGGCACCATGAGGATGTGCATTGATTACCGAGCTTTGAACAAGAAAACCATCAAAAATCGGTACCCTATCCCACACATTGACGAGTTGATGGATGAACTGCATGGAGCAGTTTTCTTCTCAAAAATTGATCTACGCTCTGGATATCACCAGATCAGCATCCGAGAGAAGGACATAGAAAAGATGACATTTTGATGTCATTTTGGACACTTCGAGTTCCTGGTTATGTCATTTGGGCTAACCAATGCACCCGCTACATTCCAGTCTTGCATGAACCATATATTCAAGGATCAGTTAAGGAAATCAGTATTGGTTTTCTTCGATGACATCTTGATCTATAGTCGGTCATGGAAAGATCATATGAGGCACTTGGATGAGGTATTGAGCATCATGGAGGCACAATCATTATATGCCAAAGAGTCCATGTGCGAGTTTGGTATGACAGAGCTACTTTACTTAGGCCACATCATCAGTGCACAGGGGGTACAGGTGCACCAAGCGAAGATCAGGGCCATTCTGGATTGTCCAACACCCAAGAACGTGACAGAATTGAGGAGCTTCTTTGGGTTGTGTAGCTATTACAGGCAGTTCGTTCAGGGTTTTTCTCATCTTGGAGCACCGCTGACAGATCTTACCAAGCATGGGGCCTTCATATGGACTGATAAATCATAGGAATCCTTTGATCACATGAAAGAATTCATGGGCACTTGTCCAGTGTTGGCACTACCAGACTTCACCTTACCATTTGTACTAGAGTGTGATGCATCTGACAAATGGATCAATGCAATTTTGATGCAAGGAGGACACCCCATTGTATTCGAGAGACATAAGCTTAGTCAACCTGAGAGGTTTTACTCCATTTATGACAACGAAATGTTGGCAATCATGCATGCCTTGACTAAGTTCACACAATATTTGGTGGGGAGCAAATTCGTGGTCAAGACCGATCACAACAGTTTGAAGTATTTCCTTAAGCAAAAGGACCTCTGTGAGCACCAACAGAAATGGGTGATGAAGGTACATGCATTCGACTTTGACATAGAGTATGTCAAGTGGAAGAAGAACATTGTGGATGATGCACTATCGAGGATACCTGCGGCATGTTCTTTGATGGAGATTTCAGTCGATTGGAAATACCACTTGTTAGTGGAATATTCCAAGAACAAGTTTGCTTGTGAGGTGATGGATGGGAAGATATAGGATGACCGATACAGGGTCATTGACTATGTCATATTTTACAAGGATAGATTTTACTTGGTGTCAGATTTAGGTCTTAAGAAGAAAATCCTCACCGCAGCTCATGATTCACCTCTAGCAGGCCATCAGGGGTTTTTCAAAAATTACAGACAAATCAAATAGAGGTTCTCATGGAAGGGCCTCAAACAAGAATTTATGAGACACGTTAGTGAGTGTGTGACTTGCCAGTAGAACAAGTCAGAGCATGCTCTTCCAAAAGGGCTACTTCAGCCACTCCCCATTCCAGAGCAGAAACGGGAGAGTATATCTATGGACTTCATCACCGGTGTACCCAAGGTCCAGGGTAAGGACTGTATCTATGTAGTGGTCAACAGACTGACCAAGTTTTCTCACTTCTACACCATACCGACAGAGTACAGCACAATTCAGGTAGCCAATATTTTCTTCAGGGAGGTCTTTAGACTTCATGGGTTGTCGAAGAACATTGTCAGTGACAGGGATAGTCGGTTCATAGGGACATTTTGGAGAGAGTTGTTTTGGTTGGTGGGGACAGAATTGACACCTAGCACCAGCTATCACCCTCAAACAGATGGGAAGACCGATATTGTCAACAAGTGGGTTGAAGGGTATTTGAGGAACTATGTATGAGGACAGCAGAGAATGTGAATAAAGTGGCTACATTTAGGGGAACATTGCTACAACACCACCTTCCACATGTCCATTGGTATGACACCCTTCCGAGCATTGTATGAATATGATGCTCCCACTTTGGTAGAATTGGTCTTTGGGGAGAGCAAAGCTCCCAAGGCCAAGGATTGGATCATAGAGAGTTAGGAGATTCTTAAATTATTGAAAGAGAACCTGGAGATGGCGCAAAACTGACAGAAGATAAGAGTGGACAAGCACAGGATAGAGCACAGCTTTGAGGTTGGAGATTTGGTTTTCTTGAGACTACAACCCTACAGACAGTCATCTCTAAAGAAGAGTGGAGCCGAGAAGCTCAAGCCCAGATTTTATGGTCCTTACAGGATCATGCACCAAGTAGGAAAGGTTGCTTACGAGCTAGAGCTTCCAGAGGGGAGTAAGATTCATAATGTGTTCTACATGTCTTGCCTCAAAAAGGCAGTGGGAAAATTCATTAACACATCAGAGGATCTTCCCCCATTGGATGAGGAGGGACAATTAGAGTTAGTTCCAGAGGAGGTTTTGGAGTTCTGGGAGCGGAAACTAAGGAGCAGGGTCATCAAAGAGTTTTTGATCAAATGGAGAGGGCTTCTAGTAGAGGACACTACTTGGGAGAGAAAGAAAGTGTTGCAGCACCCTGGACTAGTATTGCTTGATGTTATAACCCTAAATTGCACCACACATGCTTACCTGGCATCAAGCCAACTCATATACTTTCTTTGCCAAAAACACTGCTGAACAACTCTTTGAAAATCCTCTTGTGTAAAGGCCCACGTGCCCTAACCCATTACTGCACGCGTGTACACGCTGGCTGACCCAAAACAACCCGCATGGACCGACAAAAGCATGAAAAAAGGAAATTTGTCGATGGAACAAAAAGATATGGGTGAGTTAACTAAAACTCTCAGCCATGCATGGCTAAGGGTTTGTCCAAATACCTAGCTCCTTCTAGCCTATAAAAGAATGGGTAGGGGTACCATTTGGAAATAGGAATAATATAGAAAAGAAACTCTACCCATTTACGTATTCCATTGTCCCAACCCTTTAGCCTTTCCTAATGCCAAAGGAGATTTAAAGAAAAGCAGTTGAAGGACAGAAGAAGAGGATCCTAGGATTAGGTTCAAGGAGCAGTGGTCAGTCTCAAATTTTGTAAGTTGACTCATTTTAAGTAATAAAGAGAATTCTTTTCTCATCCAAATTCATGAACTTTTTATGATTTGATTAGTTTATGTTTGATTTCTAACCCGTGAGTATATAAGTAGTATGCATGCATAGTTGTTGCTCGTCTTGAATGCAGGTCGGCTTTGGAAGGAGTATTGCGAACAAGTAATCAAGCACAATGGAGGATCAACATCAAACGTTGGTAACGAGGTAGGTTGATCTTTCCATGCATTTACTAAGAAAAGGGGATTTAAATCTAGGGATGAAGGTAGAAAGTAATTTCTATTCGGTCATATCTGCATGCAAAGTCTGAACTCTATTTGCTAGTCTGTAGGGTTTTTTTCCCCAACAACACTTGAGGACAAGCAATTTCGGGAAGGGAGGACTGTAATGTCCCTTTCCAAATAGGAGCTCCAGAAAAGGAGGCTTAATGGTCTAAACCACCCCGTTAGACTAAGCCAGGGCCAAAGAGGGGTAAATAGGGTTACTAGAGGTCACTCTAGTCATAGGTGTTATATTCGGAAAGTGACATTGAGCTAACAAGGGTTAACAACGCTTTTAAGTCATTATGAGCTAAAAATAGAAGTCAACGGTGAATTAGGGTTTCAACAGTGATTTAGGGTTTCAACATGATTTAGGGTTTTGGAAAGCTATAAAGGAAGGTTCAATGACCTAATTCATCATTATGTAGATTATGACTTGTCATTGAGGAGAAGAGGTGCATCTCAGGAGAGATAGTTCAGCGTATTCCAGGAGGAAGACACCAGTTCGATGATTTCGATGTTGAAAGACACACTGTAGTCACCGGGAAGATCATCCAGGTCTTCCATCATTATTCATTGATTCCGCAGTGCTCCCATATTCCGGGTATTATCTTTTAGTTGCTTATTTGTATTCTAACTAATATCCTTTGTATGTTTATCTAGTCGAGTATTGTCAGTTATTCAGCCACATTTGGCCATTTTGTAATCCACAGAGATATCATAATACAAACTTGTAGTCCTTTGTCGCATTTATTATTTGTATGATCATTTATATGTTGTAAACCTTTGATCCTAAACACACATTAGTAGTGTTTCCTAGACTAGCCAAGTCAGGAACATTACAATATAATTGTTTCTTGTCCCAACTATTATAGTGTACAACTGGTCTAGGTATTCTCCTTCCATATTATTGTTTGTTGGTTCTATGTACCTGGGTCCTACGTATGGATCCAAAGGTTGAACTACCTTGATTCCCTTAGCTTCAAAATTCATGGTATCTTTCTTTAAGTCAATTCCTGCATAATTGTCGTAGGCCCATTCGATGCCAAGTAGCGCAGGGTAGGGGTCCTTGTCTCCCATGATCTCAATGACTTCAAAGTCAGCCATTTTTTGTACTCCTGCTACATCGATTTACACATTCTCCAATCTTCCTATGGGAAAGATACAATATTGGTTTTCCATTCTTAACTAAATTGGAGAATATGTCAGTAAAGGCAAGTTGCCGACGGAACAAAAATCTATGGGTGAGTTAACTAAAGCTCCCAGCCATGCATGGTCGAGGGTTCATCCAAATACCTAGCTCCTTCTAGCCTATAAAAGAAGGGGTAGGGGTACCATTTGGAAAGAGGAAGAATATAGCAAAGAAACTCTGCCCATTTACGTATTCCATTATCCCAACCCTTTAGCCTTTCCTAATTCCAAAGGAGATTTAAAGCAAACCAGTTGAAGGACAAAAGAAGAGGAGCCCAGGATCAGGTTCAAGGAGCAGTGGCTAGTCTCAACTTTTGTAAGTTGACTCATTTTAAGTAATAAAGAGAATGTTTTCCCATCCCAATTCATGAACTTGTTATGGTTTGATTAGTTTATGTTTGATTTCTAACCCGTGAGTATATAAGTAGTATGCATGCATAGTTGTTGCTCGTCTTGAATGCAGGTCAGCTTTGGAAGGAGTATTGTGAACAAGTAATCAAGCACAACGAAGGATCAATATCAAACGCCAGTAACGAGGTAGGTTGATATTTCCATGCATTTACTAAGAAAAGGGGAATTAAATCTAGGGATGAAGGTAGAAAGTAATTTATATTCGATCATATCTGCATGCAAAGTCTGAACTCTATTTTCTATTTCGTAGGGTGTTTTTCCCCAACAACAGAATTGGCGACCATACTGGGGAGAATCTCTAGGGTTCCTGGAAGTTTATTTAGTTTTTGGGTAGTTTAAAGACTAGTTTTTCTTGCTTGTCTGTTCTTTTCATTTATGTAAGGTCTCATCTAGTAGGGAGTCTGGTTTTCCATACCATCTTTCACTGACTTTTTCTTGACTGTGTTTTTTGGGACCCACAGAGGTACACATGGCCTGCACAAGGTCTGAACGCGTGTACCCACGCCCTATCCTCTTACATCTCGTGTGTGAACACTAGCTGTAGAGGTAGCAATAGTGTGTAGAGTTCAGAGAACCTTAGAGGCAGTCCTCCTCTTCCCTGTCAGAATCACATATTCTCAGGGGGTTTTCTGGAATTCTGTCTGAGTCTTGTTTGCTAACAGTCCTATCTCAGATTGTTTTTGCCTTATTATTTTTTCCTTGCATTATTTATTTTTCTGTTAAAAAGAGTATCCAAGCCTTCAAGGGATCCTGGTTATCAATATCATTGATCTCTTCCTGGTTTGGTTTATCTGTTTTCATTTTTTCTTAGAGTTTAGATATACACATGGCCTGTACAAGGTTAGCGCGTGTGTACACGCCCTCTGTCTCTGTTCAACGTGCATTTGCACGCATGTTGTTTGAGTAACAGTCGTGTGCTTGTACAAGCTACTTTTTGTTAAGGGTGAGGCATTCATCCTCTCCTTTGATAAGAAGTATTCCTCTCAAGTGTTTGAATCTCTGTTTGAACAATCAATAGCTTAGGATTATTTTTACCCTTAGCTTGCTTTTTCTCATTTAAAACGTTGTCAGAAAAATATAAAAAAAAAATTACGGTTTTTAGACAAATGTGAGATTCATTGTTTTTACAATTGCTATTGTGTGAATTTTTAATCTGATTCTTTGTGATCTGCGCTTTAATCCATAATTGTTTTTCTTGGTTTTTTGCTTGTTAGTATTTTCCCTTTCTTGCTTTACTAGCACTTAAATAAATAAATAAATCTCTTTTCATTTTCTTCTTTGGTTGAAGAGTGTGTTTCTGCATCATTAGCTAGGGAAAAGTCTTTTATTTCATAAGTTTTTTCAGTTCACTTAGATCATAAGTAGCTCGTAGTCGA
This sequence comes from Picea engelmannii, assembly GCA_009831015.1. NCBI lineage: Eukaryota > Viridiplantae > Streptophyta > Pinopsida > Pinales > Pinaceae > Picea > Picea engelmannii. Next base: position 135,971 of record ML790159.1, on the reverse strand, counting down.
GTGAAATTCCTTTGATTTTGTTGTCCAAAATCTTAGAAAAGTTAAAAAATCTTTCTTTTGAAAAGTTGTTGAAATTTTGCATTTAGTAAAAGTTTTGTTTCCATCTTTTTTATTCATTTTTTGCTTTCTTATTTTACACATCATCAGTTTCACCCTCATACCCCTTGACGTAAAACAAAGCCATAAAAGTAATGCTAAATTTAAAATCTACTAGAATTTTATGATTGTAGAGTTCACAAACTAGTTCAGGACTAGGGCCTTGGATTAGGTTGGAGAGAAAACTCTTCAAGGCCATTTAAAATCAATCATTGGAGACTGAGATAGGGAGTGTCTAAGTCCAGTTTCATGGAATTTATCTGGTACCCCCCTCTAACACAGGGGATAAACATGAGGTCGCATGCGGAAAGGTAGCGGAGATAACCCCTCCAAAGTCGGACCAATCGTAGTGGAGAACACATATGGAGGGCTTTTTTTGGGATTTCGTCGTTTGCATTTGCCACGGGGCTTCGTGGGTCTCGAATCCATTCAAAGTCTTCAGTTGTCTTCCAAACCATTTTCTCTCAATACCCTTGACAAGTTTCAGGCTCGATAGCCTGCTCATTGTGGTCTACCCGACTTTCGACTGTACCTGCTTGGTGACTGTTCACGTGCTAGCAACCTAGTTGCCAATATTTGTTAGGGACATACACAAGTGACTGCGGGGGTATACCATGGTACCTAGGATAGACATCAAGCCACACTTTGCAGAGTATACCCAAAGGGTGCTTTCGTGTTTCAGTTGCACTTGCACCGGTAAGTTGCTCTAGTGTTGGTTGTTGTAACTATTCTTCCAATTAATTTAGTGTTTTCTTGTCTTGTCTTCTAAGGAATTTTTTCTTAGTGTGTGTTACTCTTGAGCATTTAGACTACCTTAGACTGTCTTGGATATTCTCACACAGTGGAGGATCCCGAGCTCCGCCGGTCACGAAGGCTTCTTGGCCTGCTGTCGATTACACTGGAGCCACCCCCACCACCATTAAGGTGGAAGCTATACCAACAAGGGTCTTTTGAGGTGACCGAGTTACAAACCTTTGTGCCTGAACAAAACCCATAGGAATCGACCATTTCGGACCTCGAAGCAATTTCTCTTGGCTCAGTTGAAACCTCAACCACTGATTTCTTGGCACCTTTTATTGTACCAATTCAATTTCACGAGTGCCAGACAGTGTCGCACACAACAATGGAAACAAATGGTGTTACTCCTTCTGGGAATTCTTCGATTCCCACCATTGTTTTCACCACAAGAGAGCCATCATATCCTAACTTACCGTTGTTGGTCCGAGCCACTATGGTCTCGACTGCAACTACCTCGCACAGTGGTCCAAATCCATCTTTGGCCATAGCCACAACCCTTTTCACACCTAGTGCGACGGGCCCTCCGTTCTCATACGGTATGCCTAGTTTGGGTACAAGTCCTGTACTTTCCTACTCCACTTTACAGACTTTGGGTCTAGGGGAAGGGAACTCTAGTGCTCCTCTGCAAGGTCACATGGGGGGGGCACTCCTATCCCTTTTAACACTTTTCCTTACACAAGAGTTCATATCCCTCCTTCGTCCCCTTCACTCGGTGGTTTGCATCAGCAATCCGCCAGGAAACCTACACACAATAGTTTATTTGGAGCAGGGAGTCAAGGACCACCTTCACATAGTATGTCGGTAAGTTCCACACCATTTTCTTGGAACAAAATGTTTGGTAACAATACCTTCTCATCAGCCACTTTCCCGACTGAGGGAAACCCCATTTTTGGACAATCTACTCCTAGGTAGCGTATTATTCCTGCACAGGGGGCAAACCTAGCAGGACCTTGGAATTCAGGGTAAGGATCCGTTCCCTCCTCCGGATTGTCGATCTGGGGTAATTCTTTCCACAATCAATGGAACCCCGGACAAACTACAATGCCTATCCCCATAGGAACAACATGGAGTAATCCTTCCCAAAGTCCTTCGAATACAATGCATGCCCAACAATCTATGTCCTATATGGGAAATTAGCCAATGATGTCTCCACATATGAAAAATATTTACGCTAGCCAAGGCCATGGTTTTTACCAGAATCTGGGCCAGTAGCCAAACTTTTCCTGGCAACCTGGTGCCAGTCAAACTCGAGGACCCTTTTTCCCAGGTTATCAACAACAACCCAAATTACCTTTCCTGGTGACTTTACACTTTCCAGATTTGACAAGGTTGTTGAATGACCCCATTTGTCACGATCCGCGTTGGCCTCCTATGCCGACGAAGTTTCCTTCGGATATTCCAAAGTTCAAAGCCAAGCCTAATGAAGATCCAAGAGATCATGTGACTACCTTTCATCTTTGGTGCTCATCTAACTCATTGAAGGATGACTCCGTACAGTTGTGATTGTTTCAATGTACTCTCATTGGGAGTGCCGCGAAATGGTACATTGAGCTCGATCGCTCAAGATACTCTTCTTTTGGCAAACTGGCGATGGCTTTCCTTAACCATTTCCAGTTACCTGTGAGATACGATGCCGGCACAGAGTTGCTCACTAATTTCGAACAGACAACAACGGACCATATCTCTAATCACATCCGAGAATGGAGACGTCGGAAGAGTTTAATCAAAGTACCAGTCCCACCAGCATTCCTGCTTGAGTGGTTCCTTAAGTCTTTGGTCCTGCAGTTATCCAAAGACGTCGTGACATCTAGAGTTTTCTTTGAAGAAGACGCCATCATGAGGGCTCAACAGTTTGAGCTCATCTATTCTCAGTCTAGTTTATTATACAACATCTTGCCAAATGTGCCACGTTCAATACTGGATAAAACTAGATAGAGAGTTGGACCGCATGCCGATGGTATCGTTGGTTCATCACAAACTAAGCCCGTTGAGCAATTAACAAAGTAGTTGCAGCAGTTTTCCATACAACACACAATGGCCAGCCAAACTACTTCTTTGGCTGCTCCCCCTACCCAAATGTCGAAAGTACACACAGTGCAATCAACTAACCCAAAGGCCACCCAGCAGCCTGAAGGGAAGAAAAAACAACAAAAGAAAGGTAAGGGGGATAAAAAACCCAACGATAATGCTATTGGAGACAACACTGAAAAATGGAAGGCGAGGTATCCATGCAACTTGTACGCGGAAGACCACCCGACCCATCTATGTCCTCGGCTTGCAGAGGCCCAGAAATTTGTCACACAACAACAACAGGTGGTGTTGATGAACCCATTTCAGCATGGGAAAAATCTAACTCAAGCCTCTGGAAGTACAGAAGGGGGCAGCCAAGAAAACTGCCCGCCTCCGAACAACCCCTCATCCGTGAACATATATATGTTTAGGGGTGATGCTTTCATATCGACTAGAGCACATGATTATAGTAAACCAAACACTTCTGAGAAGGGTAAAGAAGTTGACCTCCCATCTCTTCCTCTACAGATTGAGAATACGTTGGGAGAAACAATGACACGCATTCCAAAAGGTGCATTTAAAAAGGATTCTCATAACCCAAACGCAAGGGCCGCCCAGAACTACTCTATGGTGGAAGATTTATCACAAATCCATTGTGCGATGTCTTCTTTGGAGGTCCTCCAAAGTTTCCCTTCTTAGAGAAAAGCCTTGTTAACCGCTTTGGACTCTACTGAGACTTGTAATCCGGGTACCATCATGTTAGATACAACCAACTTAAAACCTCGTCTGCCTTACCACGTAGCATTTCAGATAGTAGTGGCTTACCCCATGAAAACTTTTTAATGAAATATCTTCCGCATGGTGGTCGACGAGAGCACCTCAACATGCGTTATGTCATTCGCATGTTGGAAGGCCATTGGCCAGCCTATTTTGTCTCCATCACCTACTCTCCTCACTGCTTTCGACGGTCATTCGTTCCGACCACATGGCGTCATTCCTTCTTTCCCCATGTAGTTAGGAGGGAAGACCGTGTGTGTCGAAGTAGAGGTATTCAATGCTCCCCTCGACTATAACCTCTTGTTAGGATGGAGTTGGACTTATGCTATGCAAGCTATGGTTGCTACAGTTTTTCGGGTCTTGTTGTTTCCACATGAGGGTCGGATAGTGACCATCGATCAATTGTTTTTCTCCAGACCTGACCAAGCTTTGGGGGCATCCACGGTCTCGCTGATTAATAATCCTCAACCAGGTGTCGTCAATGTAGGAGTTGGTTTGTGCCCATCTTTGATGGGTACCTTCAATTACCCACCTCTGCAGGGTGATATCAAATTTATATCTAATCACCATAAGGTTGAGATTTTTCAAGTTTTGTGGTTCCTCATGACTTACTTCGAGGATCCATGGATTCTTCCTTCCCCATCAGCCACGATGGATGAGACAGGGCACCCAGGCATGTCCATGCCCTTGCATGCCGCTAAAGTAGCATACTCTTTAGTCCAACAAGCTTCAGCTAACACTGACACTACTCCTGCACAAGAGTTAGATCCACTTCTAGAGCCTATTTGGGCTCAAGGTTCTCTCAATAACGTTGATTCATTAGACTTAGTCTTGCCTTCGGATGAAGCAGTAATCGAAGCAATGACTAGCCCAGACAAACCTTGGGAAGATATCCATCATAGATCATATTTTCTCCCAGAGTTAAGCCGAATTGAAGTAGGAGAATTCCCCGTGACCATGATGGGAGATCAGTCGTGTCCTATTAATCTCTTAGCTACACATGAAATTTATGCTGAGGGAAATATGGAAACTATCGCTGAAACTATACCAATCAACATTTCTCGAAACCCTAGTGTTGTGGAGAACGTCTTCGTCGGAGTGGATTTCTCCCCCGAAGAGATTTGAATCTACACGGATTTGTTCAAGGAATTCTACGACGTTTTTTCCTGGTCTTATGAGGAAATGCTAGGTATTGATCCAAAAATAGTTGAACATGAAATCACAATGTATCCTAATGTCAAGCCTGTTCGACAGAAACTTCATCCAGTTAATCCCAAGAAAGCAGCAGCCATCAAGATTGAGGTTGAGAAATTTCTAAAGGTAGGTTTTATTTATCCTATCCATTTGACTCAATGGGTGTCCAATCCTGTGCCAGTCAATAAAAAACAGGGAACGATTCGTGTATGTACCGATTTCCATGATTTGAACAAGGCATGTCCCAAAGAAAATTTTCCAACACCATTCATCAACTAGATCATTGATGAATGTGCTGGTTGCGAAGCCTTTTATTTCATGGACGATTTTTTGGGATACAATCAAATCCAAATTAAACCCGAAGACCAACACAAAATGGCATTCATTTGTCCATGGGGTACATTTGCATATTGTAAAATGTCTTTTGGCCTTAAAAATGTCGGCGCCACATTCTAGTGGGCCATGTCTTTTGCTTTTCACGATCTCAAGCATATAGACGAGGCCTATCTAGATTATTTAGCATCACGATCTCGCAAGAGAACGGATCATCCCACACACCTTAGACTAATCTTCGAACGCTATCGTTGCTTTAGGATTCGCTTGAATCCAAACAAGTGCAGCTTCTGCATAACGTCGGGACATTTGTTAGGTTTCATCATATCAACAATAGGGATCATGGTCGATCCTCTCAAGGTGGAGGCAATAATCCAGTTGCCCCCCCCACGCACAATTCTTCAACTTCAGAGTCTACAAGGCAAGCTGAACTTTTTACGACACTTCATCGCCAACTATGTTGAAATCACCAAGGGATTTATGTGGCTACTGAAGAAAGACGTTCCTTTTTCCTAGGACGAAGCCGCTCAATGCTCTTTCGACGCATTAAAACATGCCCTCACAACTGCGCCTCTGCTACGGCCACCTAACTATAACAAAGATTTCTTATTATATCTGGTTGTCGTAGAGTCAACCATTGGCATGGTTTTAGTTCAGGAAGATGATTTGTTCTCGGAATACGTGATCTATTACCTGAGCCGAGGCCTCGTAGGACCGGAACTTAATTATTCTCATATCGAAAAACTTGTGTTGGCAGCATTTCATGTTGTTCAACGATTCCCTAATTATGTTCTATTTCACAAGACCACTGTTATTGTTGTCGTGAATCCATTCCAGTACATGTTGACACGATGGGTTATAGGCGGAAAAATCAGTAGATGGATAGTCACCTCTAGGAATTTGACTTAGACTTCGTTTCAGCAAAGTCCAAAAAGTCATTGGTCTTCGCAGAGCTTATTTTGGAACTTTCGGTTGAGTCAGGTGACGTTGTGCCTAAAGAATTGCCTATCTAGGGAGATATGTTTTTGATCACATCTTCAAATCCCTAGTACTGAGATATACTTATCTATCTCTAGACTTTGAAGTGCCCCACTTCTGCTTCTCGTGATGAGCGTCGGCGTATATGCCATCAGGCTAAGAATTATCTCATACTCAATGATACGTTGTATCGGAGAGGTGTAGACTGCATCTTACGTCGATGTCTCACACATGAGGAGGCAGTCATCATGCTCAACGACTGCCATATCAAAGCTTGTGGCGGTCATTTGTTTGGGTTGGAAACAACCCAAAATATTCTACGAGCAGGTTAGTTCTAGCCGACACTTATCAAAGATTGTATAGATCGGTCAAGAAGTGTCATCCATGCCAATTCTTCTCTCGGAAGATGAGGGCACATCCCACTCCTATGTTTCATGTCATCACAGTTGGTCCCTTCACCAAGTGGGGGATTGATTACACTACTTGCAACCCCCGGTCAGCAAGGGGGCACTGCTATATCATCATAGTTGTAGACTACCTCACTAAGTGGGTCGAAGCTATGCCAACATTTAAAAATGATGGAGAGACTGTAGCTCTCTTTTTATTCAACCAAATCATAGCAAGGTTCAACGTCCCGAGAGAGATTGTTACTGACCATGGCAGTCACTTTCAGAACCAAAAGATGACCGAATTAACATCAAATATTGGGTTATGGCAAGAGCATTCATCACCCTACTACCCCCAAGCCAATGGGCAGGTGGAAGCTGTAAACAAAACTCTTAAGACTATTCTACAGCGAACTATCAACTCAGCCAAGTCAAATTGGAATTTGATGTTATACTCGGCATTATGGGCTTACCGAACATCTGTTAAGACTGCAACCGGTTTCTCACCTTTTCAACTTGTTTACGGGTTGGAGGCAGTCTTTCCCATCGAATGTCAGATCCCATCTCTAAAATTGGCAGTACAATTATTGCCAGACACTTCTCCACCTGAAGAACGGTTAGTACACCTTGAGAATCTCAATGAGTAGCATCATGATGCGGCCCTGGCCAACGAGGCTCACAAACATAAGGTCAAGTGTCAGTATGATAGGTTCATTCATCCTCGGATTTTCTCTGAAGGCGACCTTGTCCTGGTCTATGACCAAGATAAGGACCCCCTGGGGGCAGGAAAATTCAAACCCATGTGGTTTGGACCCTTCATCATAAAAGAGGTATTAAAAAAGGGTTCTTATCGTTTGGTTGATTTTGAAGGGAATGCTTTGGCGGAGCCTAGAAATGGGCTCTACCTCAAGAAGTTTTACTCATAGGCAGGTCGTTGTGGGTAACTTTTTGTAACATATGTATAGTCTTTGTACTATTACTTTTTAGTTTCTTTTAAGCATTATGGACATGTCATTGATGTTATCTTTTGTCAATATGGCAGATGTCAAGTGATTCTGAGGTATTCGTTGGGTATGCAGACGGTGCTAGTTGGCACACTCGGAGGCTTGCCTTTACAACTTGGGTAATATTTACACATCAGGGCTAGTTGTTATCTTCCGGAGGTATATGCTTAGGTGACACCACAAATAATGTCACCAAGTATAGTGCAGTTATTAAGTTGCTTCGTGACGCCTTGTCATTGGGTATCTCTCATCTCCAGGTCTATCTCGATGCTCAACCGGTTGTGTCACAGCTAAATAGAGTATACCAGGTTCATGATCCAACTTTACATTGACAATTCCTTAGGGTACGTCTCTTAGAACGAAAATTTGATTATATTACATATTTTCATGTTCCTAGGAGATTAAACCAAATTATAGATACTCTAGCTAATCAGATTTTAGATTGGCATCTTGCACACATATGAAAGAACATTGACATAAGCATGTAAATACATTTTTGCACATGTGATCCATAAGACACAAAAGATAAAAAAAACCATATATAACATTGTAAAACAACCAGAGTACATAGATGGACGCAAGCGCCTAAAAAATGGGACTAATAACGAGTCACGGGGCTTATGCCCTCAAAAAATACAAGTGTTTGTGGCACGTAAAAAGTATAAATAGGTTCAGGGCCCATAGCATGGGCTAAATGCCTAAACAATTGGACCCACGTCCGAGGTGCCCCCATTACATGAGGCTGCATGGATGGCGGTGGGTCCTCTATCTCTACCGTCAGGACTGTGCGAGTGAGTGCAGTGAAGTTCCGCTCAACTTGTCTAAGGACCCTCTCAACCTCCCCGGCTGGGAGGTTTCTTGCTACTGTTGCTCCCCCGACGGTGGCAGCTGCAGCTTCTGGCCATGGACGATACCTGTTCTGTGCATAATCGGTAGGTCGCACGGGTCCCACATCTACATGCAACAAATGTATACCCGTCAAATACTCTAGCATACAAAAAAAATGATATATATAACAAAAATGACATAAAAATTACATATGCAAAAAAAAAAAAACTACGAAGGTGGAGACTTACCCATCTCCCCTCACTCCTCACCAGGAGGCACAGGTATCTTAGGATCTCTAGAAAAATCTATCCCTACATATGGGTAATCCTCGATCATAGGGATCTGTCGTGACAACCACGCAAAGAAGTCATTATCGAAGGACTCATTGGTCCTTCCACCACCCTGTCGTGACAATAATACTGCCCATCTACACACTGCAAGAAAAGAGGCTCGATGTCCTTCTACTACTTCCCAAGGACTAAAGCTCGGAACTCTCTCAAAGAAGAATTAACACAAAATCATCCCGAACCCGAAGTTCCTTTGTGTCTATTGTTGGCAATGTGTCAATTGCCTCTTCATGCACTTGAGCAGTGTGGTACTCCAGTCAAAAATCTGTGCATTCAAGCACTAGATAGCACAGTTCATATGTGCGCAAGACGCATGATGCAAGGTTTTTGAACCGGTAATCTGCGCAATCAGTAATAATATTGCCTACAACGATAGGTTAGTGATCTTACTGATGGGCACCTGGGAGCTCACACAGTTAGTCCCAGCCTCACAGTGCTTAGCTACCAGTTATGTTATGTTATGTGGTCCCGCAGGAAACGTCCTGAAATTGATTGGTTCCCCTCTCCTTGAGAGGTCAGTCAAAAAATAGATATCCTCGATGGTGGGCACCAGTGATTTCCCCTCTAGCATGAAGGCCTCTGCATCAGGGTGCCAGTAGTCAATCAAGGCATTCAGTAGCCTTGGTTGCGCTCGCATAAATGGACATAGGAAGAACTTTAGTAAACCACATTGCATCAACACGGCCACAGCATTTGGATCTCCCGCAACCAACTCGCTGATTGCTTCACGCTCTCTTTCCCTCCACTGGACATACATCCTGCCAACACAACAAAGTTCAGGAGGGTCAGTACATGCCCTTTAGTTCTTTTTTTGCTACAAAAGGAGGGTCCAAGCGAGCTATAGAGGCGACAGTCACATGTACACGCGAGCAGCCTTTACTCTGCCTGAGTGTACACGCAGCATGTCTAGAGACAGCTCGCGTGTACCTAGGGTTTACCTTTTAAAGGTCGACACCCACCCAAAAAATGAAAGCAAATGAAAAATTGAAGAATTGAATAGCTAGATAAGGGAGTTTGTACTTACTTGGTCCAAGCAGAAGTTCGTTTCGTCCACTGTAGCTCCCGGAATCACCATTTTTAGTAAAGGGGGTCTTTTGGCTCCATAGTCAATTTCCAAATCAGCAATGGTGATAATGAGCTACCAGCTTCTATTTATAGACATTTTGGCCTCTTTTTGTCACTTTTTTGGCCTCCCTTATCAGTTTCTTTATACCAAAAACCATTTAGAGTGATTCATGAGTTATATGGGAGGGATTTGATCAGGTATTGGGACACTTTTTTTGAGTTTTGAGAAAATTTTGACAGTCCATGAAAATGTTTCCACGAATCAACTTGAGCATATAGGTTAGGTTACTACCCCAACTTTTGTGTCTCGTTGTCTTTTTCCTCTGCCATAGGATAGATCCCATTAGGTTGTGACACGGAACCATCATATCTGCTTTAGAAGTGTCGCAACTTGGTAGTAGATCTTACTAGAACATGGATTCCCTAGGTAGGTCCTACTTGCATTATGGTGTCCATGTCGTCTCTAAAACATTGTAGGCTCGGGAGTCCTTATAGTCTTTCCTAACTTTGAGTTTGAGCCTCATTTGCATGATTCTTCTTCACTCTTGATCTCACCCTCAGGACTCCCAAAAAACTAACGGGTCTCCTTTTAAGCCCTTTTTAGACCCTCTAAATATGAAAAGATTGTCGAGTGATCTTGTGGCCCTTTACGCTCGTTAAACTGAAATTTGAAGTCACGTCTGTCCGGCGGTAGTTTACCCCTTTTTCGGTCCAGACGGTCAACTTTACGAACAAAGGTATACTCTATAGAACTTTCGTTCTTTAGAAGAGTACTCTCGGGTATAATTTTATCCCTTTTTTCGGGCCTGAGGGACTAAACTTATGAAAAAGAAACCCCCACATAGTCCATAGTTAAGCTCTTTTCAAACTCCCTAAAATTGAAAAGATTGTCGAGTGACCTTATTCTTTCACACTCATTAAATTGGTCCAGAAGAATATTCCTGACGGAGTCCATAGTTAATCTTTTTTCAGACTCCTTAAAAATGAAAAAATGGTTGAGTGATCTTGTTCTTGTCACACTCGTTAAAATGGTTTTGAATCGACATCTAATCGGTGCTAGTTTACCCTTCTTTCGAACCGACTAGACTATCTTCGAAAAAGGTACCCCAATGGAGTCTCCTTTTATGTTTTTTCAAACTCTCTAAATATGAAAAACCACCAAGCTTACCTTCTCTGGGCTCATTAAACTTACACTGAAGGATGTTACGAATGTTTGTTTTATCAACCGCATTTGCATACCTTATCCACCAGCTTTGTGACAGTTTGCTTCTGCGTCTTAACACCTTTGGCCGCCAGAGGATTTTTCCCAAGTATCATTTTACTAGAACATCAGTCTTGTCCTTGTGCCTTGATCTTGTATGTTTGCAATACTCCTTCCTCCATTGTAATGTAATATTCCTTTATTCTTTTTCCACAATTATTGAAAAGAACAAAAAAATCAAATATACCCCAAAAAGAGAATGGGAAAAGTATTTTCTTTATTGGCATCATAATGAGTTGCCCTTGGATAAAGCACATCTATCTGTTTGTTCATCAGACTATGGGATGTAGTATGACCTTAGGAATCTTTTCTCGCTATATAGATTTGTTTCCTCCACCGTTTGGTTATTCTTCCAAACATATGGAGAGTTTGCATTGCCTTTTGCTTCATAGACTTATGATTAACATACATGCTGCATGAGTCTCATCACTTGTCATGCTATTGTCCAAGGGAATTTTTTCACTAAGCCTGAGTCGTCCCCTCTACAATGTGTCTCTTGTCCGCATAACTGGTCATCCTGAACATCCAATCAAGTCCTTGTTTGAAATCACTGAAGCCTTCAGTCCGATCATCAAGATTATCAATTCCATGACCGACGAGCCGTCAAAGACCTCTGGGTAGTGAAATCATACACTCATATTACAATCCTACCCGAGGTTTGGAATATTTTTGAAGTTGTTGCTCGAGCTCTGAAGATCTCATCTCCATCCATCAGGCTGAATCAGCTTCTGGAAGATGGATACTCTATATGTATATCTTTCTAATTTCGAGATGTAGCTCCGTTGTGTATTGTTCGCGGCTACTCTTTATAGTTATTTGACATGGATCTACAGTTTATTTGATTGGTATCCATGGTTGTATTTTTATCCTGAGCATGGGTATGCCTGCCTTGGTGAGAAATTTTTTATTTTGCAGACGGCACCTCCCCATTCCTGATCCTTGGGCTCAATTGTTTCGGCACATCAGTAAAGATTGGTAATGTATTTTGGCCATTAGATGCTCTTCTGACCTCACACATTAGGGGGCATCTATTATAACCCTAAATTGCACCACACATGCTTACCTAGCATCAGGCCAACTCATATCCTTTCTTTGCCAAAAATATTGTTGAACAACTCTTTGAAAATCCTCTTGTGTAAAGGCCCACGTGCCCTAACCCATTACTACACGCGTGTACATGCTGGCTGACCCAAAACAGCCTGCGTGGACCAACAAAAGCATGAAAAAAGGAAAGTTATCGACGAAAAAAAAAATCTATGGGTGAGTTAACTGAAACTCCCGGCCATGCATGGTCGAGGGTTCATCCAAATACCTAGCTCCTTCTAGCCTATAAAAGAAGGGGTAGGGGTACCATTTGGAAAGAGGAAAAATATAGCAAAGAAAATCTGCCCATTTATGTATTCCATTGTCCCAACCCTTTATCCTTTCCTAATGCCAAAGGAGATTTAAAGCAAAGCAGTTGAAGGACAGAAGAAGAGGAGCCCAGGATCAGGTTCAAGGAGCAGTGGTCGGTCTCAACTTTTGTAAGTTGATTCATTTTAAGTAATAAAGAGAATTCTTTTCTCGTCCCAATTCATGAAATTTTTATGGTTTGATTAGTTTATGTTTGATTTCTAACCCATGAGTATATAAGTAGTATGCATGCATAGTTGTTGCTCATCTTGAATGCAGGTCAGCTTTGGAAGGAGTATTGCGAACAAGTAATCAAGCACAACGAAGGATCGACATCAAACGTTGGTAACGAGGTAGGTTGATCTTTCCATGCATTTACTAAGAAAAGGGGATTTAAATCTAGGGATGAAGGTAAAAAATAATTTCTATTCGGTCATATCTGCATACAAAGTTTGAACTCTATTTGCTAGTCTGTAGGGTGTTTTTCCCCAACAACACTTGAGGACAAGCAATTTCGGGAAGGGAGGACTGTAATGTCCCTTTCCAAATAGGAGCTCCAGAAAAGGAGGCTTAATGGTCTAAACCACCCCCCGTTAGACTATAGCCAGGGCCAAAGAGGGGTAAACAAGGTTACTAGAGGTCACTCTAGTCACAGGTGTTATATTCGGAAAGTGACATTGAGCTAACAAGGGTTAACAACGCTTTTAAGTCATTATGAGCTAAAAATAGAAGTCAACAGTGAATTAGGGTTTCAGCAGTGATTTAGGGTTTCGGCATGATTTAGGGTTTTGGAAAGATATAAAGGAAGGGTTAGCAACCTAATTCATCATTATGCAGATTATGACTTGTCATTGAGGAGAAGAGGCGCATCTCAGGAGAGATAGTTCAATGTATTCCAGGAGGAAGACACCAGTTCGCTGATTTTGGTGTTGAAAGACACACCCTACTCACTGGGAAGATCATCCAGGTCTTCCATCCTTCTTCATTGATTCCGCAGTGCTCCCATATTTCGGGTATTATCTTTTAGTTTCTTATTTGTATTCCAGATAAGATCCTTTTGTCTTTTGATCTAGCCAAGTGTTGTTATTTTATTCAGCCACAGTGCTTACTTTCCGACTAAGATCCTTTGTATGTTTATCTAGTCGAGTATTGTCAGTTATTCAGCCGCATTCGACCATTTTATAATCCACATAGATATCATAATACAAACTTGCAATCCTTTGTCGCATTTACTATTTGTATGATCATTTATATGTTGTAAACCTTTGATCCTACACACACATTAGCAGCGTTTCCCAGACTAGCCAATTCAGGAACATTACAATATAATTGTTTCTTTTCCCAACTATTATAGTGTACAAATGGTCTAGGTATTCTCCTTCCATAGTATTGCCTGTTGGTTCTGTGTACCTGGGTCCTACGTATGGATCTAAAGGTTGAACTACCTTGATTCCCTCAGATTCAAAAGTCATGGTATCTTTCCTTAAGTCAATTATTGCATAATTGTCGCAGGCCCAATCGATGCCAAGTAGCGCAGGGTAGGGGTCCTTGTCTCCCATGATATCAATGAATTCAAAGTCAGCCACTATTTGTACTCCTGCTACATCAATTTCCACATTCTCCAATCTTCCTATGGGAAAGATACAATATTGGTTTGCCATTCTTAACTAAATTGGAGAATATGTTAGTCTCAGTTTGTCTAGCGCTTCCCAGGTCTTCTTGGGAAGAATGTTCACATTTTACCCTTGGTCCAACATGACGTATTTAATTTCGAAGTCATCTAACTAGGATACTATTTAGAATTATTTTTTGGTTCTTACTTTTCTTCATTGGACTCTCTGAGTAATCTTCTCAGGAAGGTTAACTTGAATCCTTGCTTCTGAGGTTTCTTCATTCCCTAGGACTCGGTACAGTGCATTGCACAACTTCTCTGTCAGTTGATCATTCCCCAGAATGTCAGAGAATAATTGAAACTAGAGGTCAACTGCGTTTTGAGGTTGCTCAGGTTGTCTTAGTATGCCTACAGGGTTTTTGGGTGAAGGGGATGAAGCAGGAACTTGTGTCTCCTTAGGGTATACAAGCAGATGAGGGGGGTTCTCTTGCATTTCATGATTAGGAATATTTTGGAATACTTCTATGGCATATTTAAATAACATTTTTTTCTTTATGGGGTCGTACCTGTCTTCTTTAGGTGTTGCTTTATGAATCTGAGGTAGAGTATCAACACCTGCTCCTGTCTTCACTCCTCCTCGAGTGACAATGTTAAGGTTTGGCAATTGTCCCTTAGAAATCCTCTTGATATATGAACTGATAAGGTTAGTTCCTCTTTGTTGTGCTCTATCCTCCCACTTTGCGATTAGCTCTGGGTAGTCTTTGGTTGCGTGTCCATTGGATCTACAATGAGAGAACCATGTTCGTCTTAGATGAGGGAAATATCTATCCAAGTGACCTTGTTCATCACAGTTGTAACATATGCTTGTTCCTCTTCCCCCATTTCTCCCTCCTCTAAATTCTCCTCTAGCTCCATCTCCTCGACCTCTTCCTAATCTCTATGAGTTTTCATTCACCCTAAATGTTGTTTAGTCTAGCCTATCTACAAGAGCATCCAACGCTCTACATTGATTGGTAGTATGTGTGGTGGATGTGAAGAACTCACAGTGTATTTTGTTTGGTACTGTCAAATATTTATGCATGATGGGGAACTATCACGGTCCATGCCCAAGGGTTCGACAGATCTCACAATATTCCAATGTTGGTGCTACTTGGCCTCCTGGGAAAGTGTGATATGGGGTGGGATGATGGAATGGTGAGTTCATCGGTACTTGTGCAAATCCTCCTGTGGGTCATGGTGGGGTTACAGACAGAATATTAGGAGCTCCCATCCCCCTTATTCGTGGACATTCGTTCCCCAAATGACGTTCCATATAGCATCCAGTGCCACAAACCTGTGGTCGTCCTCGTCTGGGTATCGTCAGATCTTGAATATTTTCTGCAAGTGTTGATATCTTCCCTTGTAGTTGCGTTAAATTCACATCTAATGGGGGTCTGGTTACTCTTAGGTTCCTAGGTTATCCCACCATGGCTTCAATCTTCATTGATTGTTCCAAGGCATATTTCAACGTGGCTATACATTGTTGTGTTAGCGGAATCCGAGTCAGAGGTAGCAATCCCTGAATGTACCACTCCCTTCGATGTTCTTCATGGATTGGATGTGCCAACCTCCCTATGGCATCTTTAAACTTCTCCTAGGCTGATTCTCCTTCCATCTACTGGATCTCACCCAACTCAGACAAATCCTTTTGTTCTGACTGAGGCAGTTTGAACTCTGCTATGAACCTTGTTCGTACTTGGTCAAGTGTGAACGCTTGACATTATGTCCCTGACATTCCTAGTTCAATGATATTCATGTACCACTTGAGAGCACAACCTCTCAAGGTACTCTAGAACTCAACCAACTTATTTTCATTCGGAGGCCCTCTAGATCTCCAAATTGCTTCGCACAAGAACCAGTGTTGTTTAATGTCTTCGTCTCCCTTACCCCAAAATTATGGGTATCTAGCAATCAAACCTCCTGTATGGATGTCCATTGTTGATCCTATTTTTCATATAAATATGGACCCTAATGGTCCTACTTGCGATCTACCAGGGGATCCCAATATAATCCTTGTACTCGCACTTCCTGGTTGTGACTGGTTAACCAATTGTACTGGAACAAAACTTGCACGAGAAGGTAGTGTCGAACTAACTTCTTGTATAGAAGGCACTTGGGGTATGGGTGATTCGGGGCTGGCACCTTTAGCTTAGGGGAATTTTTCTTTGATTTGAGGGGTCTCATTAGCTTCCACTAGGATGATCTCTTCGGTCGGATTCCTGATTTCTCCTCTCATCGCGGCTGAATCTTCTCTTTATCCTCCAATATTCATGTCGGATTCCTCCTCTCTTACATCTGCGCTTCCTCATTCTTGTCCAGCCTCCTGGGGACTTCTTTCTCTCCTTGTTTCTCTCTCATTCAATATTTGACTAGCCATTCGTTCCTGTCTTTTCATCCTCTACAATTCTTCCATCTATCTTTCCTTTATTCCTCCCGATCCTCTTTCTTTCCTCATCTTTTCAGACTGTCTTGCGGCTTTCTTGATCTTGTCGCACCACCATTTTTCAACTATGGCAGCTCTCTTCAAGGCTCCCTCATATCTCAAATCTATTTCTTGTTGTCCCCCCCCCCCCATTTGTAAAAGAACCCTTCCCCTTTCTCATGCCATGACTTTCACCCCGTCTCTCCCTACCCCAAGCAAGGGTTTTTATGCTTCCATATCGGTCGGGGATATAATCAACATCCCTTCCTCCACCAAGAAAGTCTTAATCCATAGGGGGATCTCTCTTAACAGTCTTCCCCTTGTGCATTTCTTGAAAATTTCCTCTGTCCACGAGAAATACTGGTGGTTCTCAGCTGCAAATTCGATTATGTATCCTTCTATCGTGGTGCTAACCCAGAAATCCATATATCGTGTAACTAGGAAATCCATCCTGTGGATTGTTGCTAACTTGTCGGTATCCCACACGTAGATCTTCTTGACCTGTCCCTGGAACTCTGGATCTTATTGGAGTCTCTTGATCCAGTGAAAAAATTCTTCGGGGAATTTAACCCAGAAAATCTTGTATCGGTCGCTTGATCTTTCCAAGTAAAAGATTTCTTCCCTAGTAGTTCCCACTGATTTTCTTCTTAGTTCTACTTATTTTCATGTGAAGGCATCAAATTTTCTTTCCCACCATTGATCTATTCTAGATCTATGGATCGGCAGTAGATTTATTCCTATAGGTTCCCTTTTTATACGAGTCTCGGAAATGGAACCATTTTGTTGGCGCGGATTTGATCAGACCAGGGTTCTTCTCAGATTACCAACAAAAGGTACCATGTAGTCTAGAGCACTGGCATTTTCATCTCCTCCAAAGAGAATAGGTCTCACCTGAAGTGCTACTAAGAAAGAAAGATAGGGAAGGGTAGGGAAAATACTAAAGAGAATCCATAGATCGTTCAGAACTCAATCTCGTTCTTGCGCAAGAGAAACATCATATCTGAAACATCTAACCACAAGAATTGAACCTACTTACGTTATGAACAATGCTTTAAACATAGAACCATTAAAGAGAACTCATAAACCATAAAGTAACAATGCAGTGCATAAGTAAACATACAAAGACACATCATATTTTGAAAATTTGGTTCTCCTTCATCATATTATCTCTAAGATCTTTCTTGCATTACAGACTCAGAATTACATAGAAATATTTAGTACAGACTCTTGGCTCTAGGCCTCAACCATAGAGTTCTAATTCCCTAACTGATAGGTCTCATTCATTACAAACTCTCCTCTTCTCAACTTACAACAAGTAGCAACAACTAATCCCAAAACCTTAGGTGACTCTGATAGACATGACTCAAACCAACTCTAATCAACTCATGAATGAGTGAACCAACGAACTGAACGAACAACAACAACAACATCAACCCAACCTAACCCAGCCATTTACAATTATATTCAGTCCTATATATAGTTGGTTTATGTCTCCCTGTTCGGCTTGCTTGCTTTCTTGCTCTGTTACAATTGTTTGTTGCTTAGTTGGTGTTGCGCTAGCTTCCACAACTACTTTATGTTATTATTCCTTCCAGCCTCTGATGAAGTTTGCATGACTCATGCTTATTCAAAACTTACACAATTCTTTCTCAAAAATGAAGGGCCCAACAAGTTCAGACCTGATCTTTCTTTTAGTGCTAATATCTTAGGGTATAATCTCATAGGAAGAGATCTTAGTACCTTTTGAACAGTTATAGATTATTCTATTTCTTCTCCCAATCATATGATTGCATTCATTGTTTCGTCAACTCTTAAGAAGTACGCTACAATATTCTCATCTTCCTTCATTTTTTTTTGTTCGAACTGACCTCTGTAAGTTTGAATTTTTGCTTCTTTGACTTTTGTATCTCCTTCATAAATATTTTGAAGCTTGTCCCAAATCTCTTTGGCGGATTTACAATGTGCAACTTTGGTGAATACTCTTTCACCGAGACCATTCAAAAGTGCATTTGTAGCTTTGGAATTATTCTAACCAAGTTTCACTACTTTGTCATTTGTTGGTGGAACTGATGGTACTGTGTATCCATCTATAATTGATTGCAAAATTTCAAACCCATGTGCTTGTATATATGTCTTCATCCTTATGCTCCAAAAAGCATACTTTTGTCCATCAAAGTGTGGTATTCCATTTTTATATGAGTTGGTACTCTCCATGATCTACCTTTCAGTGGTTAAACTGATTTCTAAAGGAACCTGCTCTAATACCAATTGTTGGATTACTGAGAGGGGGGGGTGAATCAGTAATAACATAATTATAATCTTTTTTCTCCAAATAATCCAAGGGTTATATCAATGTAGAATTATTATCCAATCATGAGCAATAATAAATGAACAATCACACACATACACAGTACACTAGTGTTTTACATGGAAACACAAGTCGGGAGAAAACCACGTAATGCTTTATCTTATATGTCTTGAAGAATTACATTCATTGGAAGCACCAACTTCCTTTGTTTTCCATCTGGACCTGGAAGGAGTCTCCAACCCCCTAGTTTCTCAGGCTACAACCTGAGGGAAGCTTGAATTCCCCAATTCTCTGGCTACAACCAGAAGGAGGTTACAACCACCTGTCCTTGCCCCATCCAACCACCCTGAAGTTGAAGTAGAATGATGGAACCACTGTCACACTATTACTGTGAGATATTCCACTGTAAAAATGTACCAATAAACTTGAACCATGCATCAACCATGCATCAACGTGTACCTCAACCTGTAATCAACCTGTACCATAAACAAGTGCATCGACCATGCACCAACCTGTACCAAACAATCTATAATCAACCTCTACCATAAACAAGTGCAACCAACCATGTACCAAGTATGTACCAATCATGTGTTAAGTACTCATCAAATATGACTTATCAATATGTACCAACAGCATCAACTATACACCTCATGTATGTGCCAACATCATCAACTATACACCTCATGTATGTGTCAACTCATCAACTACTTGTCTCAACCATGTACCCAACTTGTACCTCAACCAAAATCCCTCATCAATTTCATCATCCAAATATGATTTGTAACTATGTAATAGACCTGGTGTATATGATCACATACCTGCAAACCTTCCTTAACTTTAACAACAAGAGACTAGCATTTTCATCAAACCTTTCTTTAGTCTCACAAGACTAGTTTTGGATTAGCCAACAACCCTAAATTTAAATAGTCATGAATAAAGATATGAAACTGATATACAATGTTATTTAGTGTGTTTTATGTAATTCCTCCAAGTGTCACTACTTGGAACCTCTCAAAAAAGGAGTTATGGAAAAAATGGCACACCTTGCTAAATTATGGCTTATTCTAGAGAGTGACCTTGTAGAGTTTGCCCTACATCGAATGTTTGTTGAATTGATCTGAAACTATTATACTACAGACTGCATTCTAACCAACACATTTGGTCTTACTTAATTTGGATTTGGTATGAATAAGTTATGATGTTTCTACCTGAAACACCTTAGAAAGCATCATCAAAAGAATTTATCCTTCCTTGAATTTCGGCCTTCTTTTCTTCAATTTACTCAGAAATTCGGCTTATATATCCTTTGGTTACCTCAGGTACCTATAAGTATTCAATATGCTCAAGTGTGTCTTAAATTAGAGAGCCTTTCCTCTTATTTATACTCTCCAAGTAGCTTCCTTAAAAACAACTTCTAGGTCACTTTGCCCACTTTCCTTATTTTAGGGTTAAGCCACTTCTAATTTCTCCATTAAATTTATTATTGAATTAATTTATTTTGTATTCACTTTGAATTATAGTACACTCATCACTTCACTTTATTATTTACCTTTTAAAATCTCTTAATCCACTTTGATTACTTTGACCTTTTGGGGCTTCTAGATGACATATGAGGGTCCTCCAACTTCGTAAGGCCATAACTCTCAAACCGTGAGGAGCTATGTCACATTCGACATTCCACCAAAAATGAAATGACATGTAATATACATATAGAATAGTATTACTTGAAAATATATCAAAACTCATACCATTATCCATCAAATAAACTTGGGTCCATTACCCAAACCTAGGTTCTCCAACTTCTCATGGCCATAACTCTCTAACCGTGAGGAGTTATGTGACATTCCACATACCATCGGAAATGGAATGACAAGCACTATCCATCTAGGATAGTTTCACTGAAAAATTCACTTGATTTCATCTCGTTATTCAACAAATAATCATGGGTTCTCTAACCATACTTCTAGGATAACTCAATCCACAAAACGTCTTCCCGTGAGGGCTTTCACCATAAGGGGACCACTTTGGAGTTCATCCATTTCTACTTATTATCAACCATGACAAGAAAATAATGAGTCATCTTTACATCAAACAATCTTGGGTCCATTACCCAACCTTTGTGCTACGAGGCTTTCTTCAAGGGTTGACATCAATGACAACCAACCTTAATCAACGGATTGATGAAGCATTAGTTCATGCATATACTACTAGGGCATACATTGGAATGGTTATTACTCTCACCACTAATCTCAAGAGAATGCAAAGGCTTCATGAATATTGTAAAGACAATGTGATAACAAAAATTGTATTTTGCAACAAGATGTTGAAGAATCGGCATTCAATATTGAACATATTTCCTTGAAGAATACTTCATATAATGTAAATATTTTTATGAATCAACGTTGAAGATTGATAGGATTAATGGTATAAGTATGATTTGATTTAGTGTGTATATTTTGAAGAACTCTTTGAGGAAGAGAAAGAAAGACAACTTTTTATGTGAGAGTCATCACAAGAGTTTAGTTTTTTTTTGGTTTACTTTAAGTTTCAAAAATTTGGATTCACAAGCTCATTGTCATTGGTTCTCACCCACTCGCACTTCTTAAATCCCTCACATTTTGTTGTAGTTTCACTTTCAAAACAAAGTTTGTTTCTTCACCTTCATTATGCAGGAACATTTTCTAGAAATGCATGCTAAGAAACTTTCCATTTTTTCATTTCAAACCTGTATATGCATTTTGGTTAACAAAATAGCAAGAAACAATATGGTTATTTAAATTGTTCACTCTCTTGTCATGTCAAAATCCTGTCCTTTCTCTTCCAGCAATCCTATAAGAACATTTTGGAATCCTTTAGTAGTGCACCATTAGCATCGGTAGCCTTTTTGCGGACTTAGTAAAAGCAATATGGACAACAGATTTGATCACCCTTACAACATGTTGAAATATGATATTTCCTATGAGACTTGGGTGGCTACAAAGAAGGAACGTCCTAACACTTGTGGATTCATTTGGAATTGGGATAGAACCTTTACATTTTTTATCCTTCACTTTTTTCGAGCGCCCTCCCCCCATGTACACATGCTTTATATAGATCTAGTCATTTCAACAATTATGATAAAGTATCATGTTTGGAGCTTGGTGTATGGACTCCCTCACTTACATGGCCACTTTTGGCACATGGAGTTATTATTGACATGTTTGAATTCTACGTCTAATTGGAGATAACTATGTTCTTAGACTTCATATCAAGGGCCTTTATGTACTTACAATAGAAAAGATACCTAGTGTATGAGCCCAAAATATAGGAAATGGTAATGTTGATTCTTTTGAGGTGTTTGCACATGAGAAAAGGTGAAAATGTGATACACCAATCATTCCAAAAACAAATTAAGTAGGAAACACTCTTGACAACCTATAAAAATGAGCAAGGCCTAGCAGTAGAAGGACACGGTACTTCCCTGAAAAGTGTAATGAAGAACATCGCTCTGATTATGAAGGCCTATGTGTCTTGGAACGAGAGTTTTACTTGATCTAAATACTGAGGGGAGTAAGGGTTGTGTCGACCTCATGTTAGCCTTAACATCGACAGTCACAGTCCAAGGTACATTATTGTAGCAACAAATTGAGTAGTAAGCAGCTTGGAGATAAAAACATTTGGTCAATGCTTAATTAGTGAACCTTTTTGTGGTATGAAGCAAGGAAACTCCTCGTCATTGTTCAAGGATTATGAGAATAGGATATTTTGAACATCAATGAGAGAGATATTGCATCGTTATTCATTGCTCCATATGATTAATATATCC
Source organism: Picea engelmannii (assembly GCA_009831015.1). Taxonomy (NCBI): domain Eukaryota; kingdom Viridiplantae; phylum Streptophyta; class Pinopsida; order Pinales; family Pinaceae; genus Picea; species Picea engelmannii. The sequence continues at coordinate 113,316 of ML790159.1, read as the reverse complement.
TTGATTGAGAGATCAGTATGGATCATCTTGTTTATGAATGTTTCACCTACAGGTCCTCTAGCTCTTAATGATGGCATGGAGAACCATTTTGATTCCATATTAAAGGAAATTAGCACAATTTCCAAATGGTCCTTAAAGAATTTAAAGGCAAATGAGGTGGTGTCTTTTGGGATCTAGTGGTGTTGTTCATCCTAGTATGATTTCACTTTAGAGCCTTAGACCATCCAAAAGAAAATAACATTGATTGGCATTGTATCTAACATTTATGGTTTGAATGAATTATGCTTAGTTTTTTGTGCATTTGGATTGTGTACTTATTTTCCCCATGGCCCAATACCACCAAGGGTGATTAAAACCATTCTAGAGCTTATAAGCCAGTTTTGTAACCTAATTCAAACATCTATGAATATATCCAACAGTTACCATGTACAATGTATTTTTTGTGGTTTGTTATTTTGGAGGCTCGTGATTAATTAAACTTTGTATACATTTTTCCTACAAAATCATGTAATTCATTGATGGGGATTTGGCCATAAGGCCACGTGGATCATTGGAGTTCATTTTGGAGGAAAATGGAGTGTTAAATTCCTACACTAGTGTTTCCCAAAATGTGTGACAACGGTCAATCAAGGGGCCACATGGATACAAGGAGAGCACAACACATAACATTTTTTCAATGCTTGCATATCCATTCTCTTGGTCATAGTAGTGGTGTTGCAGAAAGGAGGCTCATCAATTTTGTGAATTTATGCGATATGCATTTGACCATACATGTCTTAGATTTTGTTGCTCACTGGTTATATTTCAAGGGAATTTTTAATGGAGGAATGGAATGCCCAACTAGTGAAATTCTTGATTATTATGTCTGGATATGTCCATCGAAAGTTCCATGATTTAATATAGCAATTTTGTATTGATGGATCTCAATACCAACTATTTCTTTATGGGTGACTATGTTGATTGTGGAGACTACTCTGTTGAGAATGTATCATTGTTAGTTACTTTGAAAGTGTGCCACGTGGAGATTGATAAAATTTAATGTGTTTTGTAAAAAAATGGATTGAATTAGAAACCAATCAGCTAGTCGATTGAGACAAACACCCAAATAGGTTCTCAAACTGATGGTTGTAATGCAACTGAAAAGTAGTTTCTATGTTATTTTTTCCATAAGTGGGTAAGTGTGGAATATCATAGCACCATATATTGTGATATTTTGTTTTTGGCATCGGATTTCTACTTGCATGCAAAGTATTAAACATAGTTACTATCCAACAAATGTGATGGGTGCCTAGAAAACCTTGAGGGGAAATCAATTCAGAGTACCCAATGAATGGATGTGCAAATCATGATTTTCAGATGTCTTGTTCCCGAAAAATGACTGATTAAATCCTACATGAGTAAATATGAGAGTTTTTAAAACTTAGTGAAGAAAGGCATGTTCAAGGAATATTTAATTATAGATTTGTTTCCTTTCATTAGAAAAAATTGTCCTCTATGGGGCCAATCATCAAAACAACATTTAAGTGGGCACTTTTCTAGCATGTTCCAATGTTATAATTCTTATTTTCATACCCTAATTTTGGAGAACCTTCCTTATATTTGTTGAGTAGATTGACTATATTATTTATGTAGTCTATATGTTGGGTATTTTTCATTTATGTTTCTTCTTGTTGTTCATGTTGTTGTTCAGGTTGCTCTGATGTTGTCTTTTATTTTTATCTTACATGTGAAGCACGGTTATGATTAATGTTGCAATTATCAAACACAAGGGTAGAAAGGGTACTATTGATGAAGTTTTGGTAAGGAAGGATTCTAGGGTTATCAAATGTTGGTAAGGAAGGATTATAGGGTTCTCAAATTCTCTTGAGAAGAGAACTTGACCCCAAGTAGGAGCCAAATGTTACCCACTGTGTCGTTGGGAAAAAACAATTTTCCATATTGATGACAACATTGTGTAAGGGTTATACTGTTCCTCATTGATTGCAATAACAATGAGATTCCTACCCCAAAACACTTTGATATTGTTTTTTTTTTTTTTTAAACACCTACAGGTCATCGGTCTTCCAATGTCCCTAGTGTCACTGATATAGCATACACGTTGGAAGATTGACATTACCTTCTATGGGTCTCTGACATTCCTAGTGTCATTGTCATGGCGTCAACGTCGCAGATGAAATGTCATTGATATAACATATACGTTGAAATATCGGTGTTACCTTCCATCGACCATCTAACCTGACTAGTGTCATTGTCATGACATGAACGTCACAGATGAAATGTTGTTGATATAGTGTATACGTCGAAAGATCGAATTTACTTTATGTCGATCATTCGACGTTCCTAGCATCATTGTGATGGCATCAACGTTGCAAGTGAGATGTCATTGATATATCATACATGTTAGAAGACTGATTGTCTGTGGAATCGCAGGTGAGACATTCTAGTGTCATTGTAGAGATGTCCAAAGGGGGCTTGGACAGTGAAGTCTAAGACGACACATTTTTTCACAAAATGTCACAACATAGACGATATATGTGTCATTGGAAAACCGATGTCATATGAAACGACGTTTGAGGGGGTCTGATGTTTGTCGATCTCCTAAAAATATAAAGTGGCAATTGCTATGAACACACCATTGGAATTTGACCCAAATGTACTGGTGGGTCTAGTCAAGGAGTAAACATTCCAAAGGGCCCAGTACATGCCATTACACATCTATTTAGCACTTTTGTGTCAAAAAAACATCATTTAGGGCCCCAAATGGCCATGGAAGTTTGGCACCTAAAATTTTGTATAAAAATACCAAAATGGAAACTGTATGTTGAGACAGTGGAATAGGTGGGTGGCCACTAATGTCCACGCGGATTAGTGAAGAAAGTAAATATTGTGTCAAAATTTTGACAAAGAAGTAATCTTTTATTCCAAAATGTTGATGAATAAAGTATACGTCGACAAAGGAAGATATTTCCAAGTCCCTGATACATTAGCGAAGAAAGACGATATTTCACCGATACATCAAAAAGGAAGATATTACCTTGTAATATATACATTGGTGAAGAAAGAAGATATTTTGTTGAAACATTGGCGAGAAATATCTTCCCAATTTTTTGATATGTCGATGAAGAAATATGTAATATTCCAGATATAAAAAGTATGTAGAACAGAAATAAAATGCTAGAAATGGCACGCGAACAACAATATAACCAGAATAACACCACAATAATACCAATATGATACCAAAATAACACCAAAATGATCACCTTGATTACTGAGAGAAATGTTCACTTGCCTCTTCGAGGGGGAAACCTCCAGTTGAGTAGATCTCTATTACAATAATATCCAAGACAACAGTTCTCATACCTTTGACTCCTATTTATACTAAATATGTCCATCAAAAGAACCATCTAGAGGAAGATCCTTCTAGAAGAGGAAGTTTCTATTAGGTATTCTTACATTCGACTTATTCTTCCTTATTGTTAGGCCTTATTAATATTGACCTTTATTACATCTGAATATATTATTCTACCTATGTGAGGGGTTAGGTTCCTAAGATGTCCTCCCCCTTAAAAACAACCTTGTCCTCAAGGCTTGAGATGTGGAAATTGTTGCAAAATGGTAGTTGTTTCCTAAGTGGCATCTGTTGGGGTTGTATCTTTCCACTGGACTAACACTTCCTTGATGGTTCACTAACACAGGCGACGCTCACATTGGTCAGAAATGCCTTTTGGTTGTAGCCAAATGAAGCCTTCTTCGTCCAACTCGGGAAGGTTGGTTTGATTTTGGCACTTGGTTCCAATCACCTTATTTAAGAAGGAAACATGAAAAATAGGAATTATCTTATAATGACTGGGCAAAGGTAATTGATAGGCCACCTATCCCACACGCTTGAGAATGGTATAAGGACCATAAAATTTGGGCGTCAGTTTATGACAATGGTCGGCCTTGAGGGAATTTTTCTTGTAAGGTTGCAGTCGAAGAAACACTTGATCCCCTTCTACAAATTGACATTCAGAGTGACCTTGATCTTCTTGTTTCTTCATGTGATTCTGGACCATGACCAAATTCTCTTTGAGAGCAGGGAGAATATCCTCTCGAACTGGAAGCGTTTGGTCAACCACTTGGACCTTTGAGACACGTGGTAAATATTAGAGAAATGAAGGTGTATTTTGTCCATATACCGCTTCAAAAGGATTCATGCAGGTAGTTGTATGGTATGAAGTGTTGTACCACCATTTAGCTAGTGGTAACCATTAAGCCCACTTATTTTTCTTTTCTAATGCAAAACACCTCAAATGTGTTTCCAAACACTTGTTGACAACTTCAGTGTGACCATTAGTCTGTGGATGATAAGTTGTTCTTAGATGCAATTGGGTTCCTTGTAGCTTGAATATTTCTTACCAAAAATTGTTGGTGAAAGTTGGGTCATGATCAGAAATAATAGAATGTGGCATGCCATGAAACTTCAAGACCTGATCCATAAAAAGTTGAGCCATAGTGGATGTTGTAAATGGGTGTTGAAGAGAATAGAAATGAGCATACTTGGAAAGACGATCAACTACCACCATGATGACTAATTTATTGCCCGATTTAGGTAAGCCTACAATAAAATCCATAGAGAAATCCTGCCAAATACTAGGTGGAATCGGAAGCGGTTGTAGTGGGCTAGGAGATTTGATTGTTTCTCCCTTGTTGCGTTGACACACATCACATTTAGCCAAAAAATTACAAATGTCATGTTTCATACCATCCCAGAAAGAGGAGCGTTTGACCCTGTCATAGGTTTTGGTAAACCCGAAGTGCCCAGCTGTAGGTGTATCATGAAGCTCAGAAAGTACCGTGGATTTAAGTTTTGATTGTTTACTTAAATACAAATGGACTTTGTATCGAAGCTCATCATGGAGACAAGAGTACCCTGGGGAAACTGAAGAATTGGACTGCGATTGTTGTATTAGATGCGAAATTTTGGGATCGTGTAGCCATTCCTGGCGAACGACTTGAAGCCAATCTAGTACAATGAAGGAGAGAGAAAAAAGGGACCCTTCATCTTCATATTTTCGGGAAAGTGCATCCACAACCACATTGTCTTCTCCTTTCTTGTAAATGATCTCATAATCATATCCAAAGAGCTTAGTCACCCATTTTTTGTTTCTCTAGGGAGGAAATGCGTTGTTCCAAAAAATACTTGAGGCTTTGATGGTCTGCCTTAATTTGGAAGCGTTTCCCCAATAGATCAGGGCACCAAAGATCAACAACATACAGAATAGGAAACATTTCATTCTCATAGATTGATTTGCCCAAATTTCATTCAAACAGTTGTTTGTTGGTAAAGGCCGACCCTCTTGCATAAGGACAATGCCAATTCCTTTCCCTTAAGCATCACATTCCAGGAAAAAGGTCTTTGTGAATTTTATTTTTCCTTAATGAATTTAGACTTCCCTGGAATTGATCTGAAGTTCAAATTACCGTGTATTCTAGTTCATTTCTAGTAGTATACTGCAACACTTTACATACTCAAGATTTAACACTCGGTATTTTCCAAATTTTCTGAAAGCCCTTCGAGCCATTTTCGTAAAGTTAACCAATTGAGTTTTACATGTGGGCCAAAAAATATCTCGATCCAAAACAAAAAGTGAATTGAATCACGTTTTAAAGAGCATGCAATAGCCCAACATGGGGTAGCCTTCAGACTTAGTCCGCAACTCATACCATTTGAGGTTTTTGTAAGAAAAAATGTAACTGGGATGGCATGTGTAAGATCTTTAGAGTTTATTTAAGTACAGGTTGCGTGTCAAAAATCTCAACTTGTAATCATTATGGTATGTTGGTATAATTATTTCATAGTCATTAAATGAAATTTATAAAAAAAAAAATGTAACTTGAATGTTTTTTTAATAGTGTCAAAGTTAACAAAAAGATTTGTAACTTGGATATTTGTGTAAGGTAAGAATTGTGCAAAATGCTTGATCCACACAACATATTAACATTTGCAAATTTTTAGAATTTAATTAAGCACATAACAATCTAGTCGGCAATTTAGGTTGGTGTCTAAACTTAGAACTTGTAGCCATTATGGTATGTTGGTCTCATTGTTTCATTGAGAAGGTGAGTAGCTCCTTAGTGATTCCTTGCGAATGCATTTCATCGTTGAGCATTTTTATTGTTCTTATTTAAATAATATAAAACTAACTAATGTCTTCTATACAAGATACAATGAGAGATGAAAGGTGTGACTCGTAGAAGTAGTCATAATAACAACGAGAGACCAAGCTCAAATAATGCCATACATGAAGCAATTAAAGTAATGCAAGATCGCAACAAAGAGTTTATATACGATGTCAAACCAAATGCAAGTAATGTAGGCCCACCACCACTCAAAACAAAGATCATTGGCTTTATCATAAAATTACATTTTTGTAATCTTTGAAGTCTTTCGAAAAAATATTATGAGGCATGCCCAATTATTCAATGGGAACCATCAAATAAAAAGGAAAAATCATATATTAAATTCAAATGATGAATTGTAACTTGGACCCTTACCCCATAATATGAAAGATTATGCAATAATGAAAACAATTAGGAACAATTTCACAAAAAGAAAACCCTAAATTGCTTCATGCCAAGAAAATATGGTTATTAGTTGTAGACTAATATCAAGATCTGGAATTTATTCCTTCTCTCTCTTGTTTCAGTGTTTTGATTGGTTAGGATATGGAACTTGTTACCACCTCACACCTAGGGGTAATTAGAGGAGATGTTTGCTCTATGATCCACATTTCAGACAATAGTTCTAATGATGACATTCCAAACTCTCTACAAATAGTTTCCCATAAATTCCTTTCATTACATGCTCAACTCACTCACATCATATGACATGGTGCATTGAAAATTGAGGTGTCTTGTTCTGATACTTCATATCGAGTGATAATTTCAATGTTTTGGGCATGAAAATAGTGATCTTGGGGTGGAATTGGATTATGGATCATGATGCTTTGAATTTATACTTTTTGCCTTGTTTCACCTTAGTGTTCATCATCATCTCCTAGTCAAGTGTTGTCCCTCTTTGGAAAGTTGTACTATTGGGGAGCCTCAATAGAAGCAATGTATTCATATCTCTATCCATACATAACACACTCCATCTATCCCCTCTCCATTATCCTATCTTTTGGGTTGGTTTTCATACATCACCTATAAAAGTTCATGCCTCATAATCCCATGAGAAGAAGGAGCTAGAATGCTCGAGGTTGATGCAGCTTGCTATAAAAAAATGATACAAAAAGAGAAAATGCTATAATTCAAGATGCAAAACAAATAAACAAGAAATAAAATAAAAGTATAAGAACCAAGAAAGAAAGAGAAGCATGAGATCTACCCCGTCACTAAGAGGCCATCACCCCCAAGTCCTATGCAATGAATGCATACCTAATAAAAGGACTTAGCAAATTAAAATCAAAATCCAAAAGAGGTCGAATGAATAAAGAAAAAGGAAAATAGGGGTTTGGAAAGACATAATGTCAAAGAAAGGTTAATTCATTTCTTAAGCGCTCCCTCATACAAAGGCGTTCATGAGGATGACTATCATACATAACCTTCATGACTATGCCATCACCCATGAAGTAAAACCCAATCCATATCATATGACATTGCACGTGCTCCTTGATGGGTTTCTTGGTACATACTTCTTATCTTATTTATTGGCACACTTAATAGGGCGTAATAATAATCCTCTCATACCTAAACTTGGAAAAATGTATAACTTTGTAAGCTAGTGTGAATTTTGAAACATATACTTAATGTGATCTATCTAGTGGCTTTGCATTGACATAACTCACTTTATATGTTATGTATGATTTTTTCACATGATTCCAATTTTGATGGTGAATTGGACTACATGAGTCCCTCCTTGGATGATGGATTGCACATGGCCACATATTTGATTAACACATTGGTCCTTTGGGGGAAATTGAGGGGCTATTAGCATACTCGATGGAGGCAATCCTACCACTTGAAAGAGGTCATTCCACATTTTGGGAGAGCGTTGAGCCTTTTGATGACATGGATCCTTTAATGAGACACCCTGGCACCTTGGAAGCTCTGCCCATTTTTTGCAAATTTGGGGCATCAAGGACCTCCTTGAGTGCCTTCTCTTCCATCTACTCACTTTCTTCCATCATTTGTAAGTTTGAATGGATGCTTGAGTTATAAAAGTCCAGAAAGCATTTATATTCGATATTGTAAACTTGAAAGAGTTAGTGGGATAGCCCACTAGCTCTATCATCAGATAGCCCACTAGCTCTATCATCCCCCCTACCCCAGGGGGATTGTGTCATTTTTTGTCTCTTTTGATTTTGTCTAATTTTCTCTAATTAAGCAAGATAAAACTGACCTAAAATAAACCAAGATAATCTGCAAAAGATTTTCTTTCCGCTTTTAGATTAATTTCTTAGTTATTTCAAGTTATTTTTCCTTTTTTGCAATGTAACGAACCTTCCCCGTCAAAATCTCAGTATTCTCTTTTCCTCGAGAGTCTAACTTGATCTCGACAAATTAGAACTGATTTTGAATAGTGTGGAATAGTTTAGATAGACAATTTTTTTCTATTTTTTCTCAATACATGGATCAATACTTGTTGATTACATGTGAGTTCAAGGGGCTACTCATTGAGATTAGTTCTCTCCCTGTTGGAAGTCCATGTAGTTTTGCTTGTACCCGCTTGAGTAAAACTAGTAAAAAAGTGACAAATGATAGATTAGGTTTTCTATTTCTTCTCATGCTTACAGTCTTGCAATCGTGAGTGGATTAGCCCATATATATTCATCTCACTTAATTAACTTAAGTGCAATCCAAGTGAGACCACTTAATTGATTAAACTTTACCAAGAGCAATTCAAAACTTTCTCATTGCAACAATGCACTTTTGGCACTGATATCTACAATATTATCCTTTGCTTTTTTATCTCATTTACTTATTATCATTTTCATTAGCATTATTTTGATGTGTCATTATTTGCTTCTAGATTAGAGTTATTTTCTTTTGTTTCATTATTTAACTCCTAGAATTCTTGTATTTAGCTTACTCATCCTTAACTTATTTTATTAGGGACTACCCCCCTTGGATTTGCTAGGAGTTAGCCTAGACGGAGGAGTTGAGTGTTTGGTGACATTTACCTGACTTGAGATTAGCCTAGATGGAGGAGTTGAGTGTTTGGTGACATTTACCTGACTTGAGACTAGTCCCCGAAGTTGCACCCAGTGAATTGCAGATTTCTTTCATATGACCCAAGGTGTGAATTAGGCAGCGACAACATACTTGAAACCCTAGGAGGGATTAAGAGGCTTTATTCCCCTCCCTACTTTCATTTGTCATCAATTGTTGAAGCATTAAGGTTTTGTGCTAGGGATTAAGAGGTTTTATACCCTAGTGTTTAATCTTGTTAATGAAAACTTGTTGCTAGAGGTTAGAGGAGAAAACAACACCTAGGGTTTATGAGGCTATATGCCCTAGGGTTTGTTTTCTAAGAAGTTGGATTAGGGTTTATGAGGCTATATGCCCTAATTGTCCTTCATTTCTCTTGCACCTAGCATTTCCATGGTGTGTTTCTTGACTCCATTTCCCAAGAAAAGGAAACACTAGTCTAATTAATTGCAAGTGATGGTTAAAACCCTAGTTAGATTTAAAACCTTTTCTCACTCAAAACTCTTTCTTAAAGTTGATTTGTGACATCATATGCAAACTAATTCTACCTTAACATTTTGCAAAATCACTTGTTTTCCTGTTGTTGTCATGAATTTTTGCTACAACCATTAGGGATGTAATGTTTTTTCTACAATTTCACTTAATATTGTGGCAAAACTTGCCCAAAATATTGTTCTAACATTTGGATATTATTGCTCATGTTATAAGCTAAATTTAGGGAGTCAGTTGATAATTTTTTGGGTTGTATTTCTTATTGTTGTTATAAATCTTTCATCGCTAATATAAACTAGATGACTGTTGCAAATTTACAACAATATGTTTTACTTGTCATCTAGTGTCTAAAGGTCATTATTATGCTATATAACTCTGTAATTGATGATATTATGCATTGAAATGTTTGTTGTCTGGTACATGTTGCCCAATTATCTTGTTTCAACCAATTTTGTCCTTCACCTTTCCCTAGACCTAGATTGACCATCTAGGTGACCAAGATAGGGGGTTGTAGGCTTGGCTAATCTTCTTATTTGATCCCTTGAGGTCATTAGGGAAGCCTCCCTTGTGTTGGACCTCCTTCCATCACTTAAACGAGGGAAGTCTCTACTTAGGTGATAGTGGTAGAAACTTCCAATAGTTACACAAGATTGGGATCTTGTGGAGGGCTTTGCACAAGTACAAATTCTGTGATAACAAGAACCTCTTGCAAAGAATGTTTTATGAAGGCCTTGTAATGGAATATTTTCCCATTGGATACAAATAATGTGAGGAGGATCTCCCTCTTATTTCCTTTTTCTGTTATATTTCTGCATATATTAATCCTTAACCTATCAAATGGGAGAAGCACTTCTCACTTGTAAATCACTTCCACTTTTGGAGAATTATCACCACTTGTCTACTACTTCTTTCTTTCTTATGCAAATGGATACGGATGGCTAGTTAGAGTGACTTTTTGGAGAGGATGTCTTGTGGATTCTTTTACTTCTTCATGACAATGTTCATTGCTAGGGTTTTGATAGATGAAATATTTCTTGTGTAAGTGGTCTCACTTTATCTTATGGTTTTTTTATCAATGAATGTAAGTGTAATGATGCATCTCTAGTGATGGTTGTGTATTCTCTTGGTTCTTTCTTGAACAAACCCTTCTTGTCAAAACTTTTGGAAGGTTACTAGTGAAGAACCTTCACTTGAATTATAATTGAAGACCTAGTAAGATACTAGGAGTATCTTCTAGGGTTAGTAGTGAGCAACCCTAGATATCACCCTAGATCCACTTACATCTCTTCAAAGGAGTCCTTAATTGACCCCATATTCCCAAAAAAATATAGTAGGCACTAGTCTTCTCCCAATAGTCAATCATAAAACTCAAAATTCAAATTTTAATTTATTTTTTAGGATTAATTAGGGTTAGATAAAATCAATATATTGATTTAAGTCATAAAAAGGATAGACGTTTTTGTATTTATGCATGCACTTCACTTGAAAATCATCTTAAAACCCTCAAATTGTTTTGTTGATTTTTATTTCAGCCTATTTAGGGCTAGACGTATAAGGTTTCTTGGTTGTTATATTCATTTGTATTTTTAGATTTTGTTGTTTTTCTAAAACCCTAGTTTAATCCATCATTTAGCCCCATTTTTTTATTGGTTTACTATTTGTTCAAGGGATAAATTTACTGTTATTGTCATAACATTTATTACTATTGTAATTCATCATATTTCTTTCAAGTTTTACAACAACCCATAGCTTTTTCTTCTTTTGTAGTGTTTGGGGATCCTATTGTGCTAGAAATTGACTTGATAAACCTTCTAAATTGTCCTACATACTCATCCATTCAAATCTGAAAATTGCACTAACTTACCACCTTGTCCTTACCTTGATTATCTTATTCCATTGGCGGTATATTAAGTAGCAATATGAGAGACCTTAGACTTGATTTTGTTTTTCCTAGGGATTCCTTGAGGCTATTGGGGAAGCATCCCTTGTGTTGGATCTATTCCTTCACTAAAGAGAGGGAAGTTTTTCCTAGGTGGCAGTGGTGACATATTTTGATGTTCCACTATTCTTGGAATCTCGTGAAGGCCTTCCAATGGGGTGCTAATTGTGTGATAACAAAATTGTCACTTCCAGTCTTTCTAGTAAGCTATCCTCCATTTGTTGTTCATGATTTGAAGTTTATGCAATGTAATATTGAGAACTAATTCCATGTTATTGTTTATATTTTTTGCATAGTATTTTAGATGCATTATCATTCATTGCATTTAAAAAAATTAAATTAGTAATGGTAATTGAGATAGAATCCAGAGGGGTTTTCCTGCACCAAACAAAAAAGAGTCTAATTAGGCCTCTTTCTAGGGACAACCCCTATTGTTGATGTTGAGAATTTTTCCCCATCTACAAAAAAATTGTTTAAGGTGTCTTTTCTCCTGATTCTTAGATTGAAAGTTAAAAAATATAAGGCAATGACAATCAATGTGAAGGATTATTTTTTTACCATGTATGTAATGTTTCCATTGCTTGAGTGCTTGAACCAAAGCATAGAACACTTTATCATATGTACTATAATTTGTTTTGTAGTTGAAAGTGTTTATGAGTGATATGCAATTGGGTGGCCTCCCTACTTAAGAATGGTGCCTAAGGAATAATCTAAAGCATCAATGTTTATCTCAAAGGGTTGTTGAAAATAAGGAAAAGAAAGCACTTCATTGAGAAAAGGGCATCCTTGAGTTGTTAGAATGTCATAGTGGTTATAGTATTCCATGATAAATTCTTCTAATTGGAGATTAGATGAAGTGGTTAGGCCTATGTGAGACAAATGTCAAGTGAAGTTAACATATAAATTCATACCACCAAGGAAACTCATTAGATTTGTAGTATTAGATAGAGTGGGCCAATCTTTGAGGACTTTTCCCTTCACTGGATCTATATGCAAACTAGTGTGGTCCATAAAAAACAAAAATAATGAATGGGTCTATTTCTAAAAAATAACTTTCTCATTTTTTATCTTACAATTTATGTTTCCAAAGAAGTTCAAGGACAACCTGAAAATTATGAATATGGTCTTCCAAGTGGCTTCTATACACCAATATGTCATCCAAATATGACTATATAAATTTACGCAAATGTGGGTGAAATATGTCAATGATAATTCTAATGAATGTGGTCAGAGCATTAGTAAGACCAAAAGGCATGGCAAGGACACTAATATAGTGGCCCATATTTGGTTCTAAAAGTTGTTTTCCAAGCATCAAAAGGGTTCATGAATACCAATGATATACATATGTTAGATCAATATTGTTGAAATGTTTGGCTCCATTCAATTCGTTTGTGAGAACATTGATCCTAGGCAATATGTACCAATTTTTATATGTGATATTCTTAAATCCTCTAAAATATGTGCATAATATCGACTCTTGTTGTCCTTTCTTGGGTACAATGAGAACTGGAAAAATACAAGGAGAAGTGTCAATATGAATCTCACCATATTCAAGAAACTTTTCTAGTTGACTTTTTGTCTTTGCACTCTTGATAGATGTGGTGAAATATGTAGAAGAATTGGGAATGGAAGAAACTAGAACCAACTCGATGTTATGCTCATTGATGTGAAGAGGAAGTATACCTATAGGTTATTCAAAAAAATATAAAAATGACTCTAAGATAGCTTGAATATCCTAAGCGGAAGCTTACTGATGATTTCTTCTTTGGATCATTGTTGGATACCACCAAATACTACGAACTTACAAAGATTAACTTTTTTATTGTTGGCTTGCCAAAAAGTAAAGGAGTGTTGGGAAATGAAGAAGTAGAGGTGGTTTGGTATTATCCATCTATCTAGAGATGATATATTTTGTGTCTCCCGTCATGAGTGGCATGTCAATCATAATGATAGGGATGACTGAGGATTAATTCAAACAATGCAATGGAGTGGCATCATAGTGAATAGTATCCTTGAAGGATCCAATGGAAAAAGTGATTGCATATTGTTGTGTTACCAATGTCCAATTTCCATTCTCTTTAACCCAAGTGAGGTGTTAAGGAGTAGGATGGGTTGTAGTAGGAAGTTGTAAATGTGAAATGAGATTTTGACTAAGTGGTCTCACTTTATCTTGTGTTTTTTTAATGAATGAATGTAACTGTAATGATGCATCTCTAGTGATGGTTGTCTATTCTCTTGGTTCTTTCTTTAACAAACCCTTCTTGTCAAAACGTTTGGAAGGTTACTAGTGAAGAACCTTCTCTTTAATTATAATTGAAGACCTAGTAAGATACTAGGAGTATCTTTTAGGGTTAGTAGTGAACAACCCTAGATATCACCCTAGATCCACTTACATATCTTCAAAGGAGTCCTTAATTGACCCCATATTCCCAAAAAATATAGTAGGCACTAGTATTCTCCCAATAGTCAATCAGAAAACTCAAAATTCAAATTTTAATTTATTTTTTAGGGTTAATTAGGGTTAGATAACATCAATATATTGATTTCAGCCATAAAAAGGATAGACATTTTTGTATTTATGCATGCACTTCACTTGAAAATCATCTTAAAACCCTCAAATTGTTTTGTTGATTTTTATTTCAGCCTATTTAGGGTTAGATGTCTCAGGTTTCTTGGTTGTTATATTCATTTATAATTTTAGATTTTGTTGTTTTTCTAAAACCCTAGTTTAATCCATCATTTAGCCCCATTTTTTTATTGGTTTACTATTTGTTCAAGGGATAAATTTATTGTTATTGTCGTAACTTTTATTACAATTGTAATTCATCATCTTTCTTTCAATTTTTACAACAACCAATAGCTTTTTCTTCTTTTGTAGTGTTTGGGGATCCGATTGTGCTAGAAATTGAGTTGATAAACCTTCTAAATTGTCCTAGATACTCATCCATTCAAATCTGAAAATTGCACTAACTTACCACCTTCTCCTTACCTTGATTATCTTATTCCATTTGTGGTATATTAAGTAGCAATACGAGAGGCCTTAGACTTGAATTTTTTTCCTAGGGATTCCTTGAGGCTATTGGGGAAGCCTTACTTGTGTTGGATCTATTCCTTCACTAAAGAGAAGGAAGTTTTTTCCTAGGTGACAGTGGTGACATATTTTGATGTCCCACTATTTTTGGCATCTGGTGAAGGCTTTGCAATGGGGTGTTAATTGTGTGGTGCCAGTAAGCTATCCTCAATTTGTTTCTCATGATTTGAAGTTTATGCAATGTAATATTGAGAACTAATTCCATGTTATTCTCTATATTTTTTGCATAGTATTTTAGATGCATTAACATTCATTTCATTTTAAAAACTTAAATTAGTAATGGTAATTGAGCTAGAATCCAGAGGGGTTTTCCTGCACCAAACAAAAAAGAGTCTAATTAGGCCTCTTTATAGGGACAACCCCTATTGTTGATGTTGGGAATTTTTCCCCATCTACAAAAACTTGTTTAAGGTGTCTTTTCTCCTGAGTCTTAGATTGAAAGTTAAAAAACATATGGCAATGACAATCAATGTGAAGGATTGTTTGTTTACCATATATGTAATGTTTCCATTGCTTGAGTGCTTGAACCAAAGAATAGAACACTTTATCATATGTAATATAATTTGTTTTGTAGTTGAAAGTGTTTATGAGTGATATGTAATTGGGTGATGTAACACCCTGTTTCCCCCAGTATGTAAATACAACTATATGGGTCGAGGAACTATGGTGAACTTAAAAGTGTGAATGTTTGATTTGATGGACCTTGTGTAGAAGGTCAATGAATGTAAATTATGATTATTTTAATAGAAAATGGTTACATGTTGCATGACTGCTAAAAGAGGGGATGTGCTAAGAGAGAGACCATGAAATGTTGTGAAAGGTGGTGGAGGGGACTGAGAATGGTTGTGTTAACTTCCACCGAACCAATACCATGTTGGAATTAATTTGCTCATATCAGAACAACCCTCTAACCAGGAATGAATTCCTATCAGGCTGGTAGGTGGGAAGGAATCCTCAAGACTTAACGAGGGATGGGGCAGACTTCTCATCGGTAAGGCTTCCGGACCTGACCATGGACTGGGAGATTCGAGCCACATGCAATCTTGTTGAGGGAGGAAAGAAAGGAATTGTGGTGGACGGAGGGAAACCTGTGGAGAAAATGTAGAGACGAGAGAGGAAACTCTCAGGTCCGAGGAAGGACTGAAAGAGGAAACAATGAGTTCTGATCACAGAAAATAGAGATTGAACCAAGAGAAGGAGAGGAACCTTCGTCGTTATCTATTTATGTATTGGGAGAAGGAGAGTAACCTTCATCCCTACCTTACGTTGAGCTGGAAGTAAGAGATTGAATCTCGCAGTATCATGTCTTAAGCTCGGGGGTGGCCAGTGATAAATCCATTGGGAGTGACTGAGCCTATGGTTGGTTGGAAATGAGCACCCCTTTCAGCAGTTGCATCACACTATATGGTTCTGATAAGTTTTTTTCTTTCCTTATCCTTTGAATTGTAAGTAATGGATGTATACGAGTATTTACTTTTCTATAAAGGGTTTTGTCTCTGTGTTAAATGATTAAGTTATGAATATGCGTTCATTCCCTTGAGAACTTATATATATGCTTTATTTTCCCATACATCCACGTTTAGTCACTCAAAGTCACTCTCCCAGGGAGCTACATCACCGTTCCAGAGTCAGAGCAAGCCTCTTGGCATAGTTACCATCATGGTAAACCCACAAGTTACCTTGCCTTGACTTGGAGCTTAAATCCATGCAAGTTGGGAAGGTGTTCCCTTCAGACCAATAATCTAGGAACCTTGGAGCTTGAATCTCTGAGATGTCTAATTGTTGTGAGTCGTCGATTAGTGTCAAGAAGTGACCAAGCGTCGAAGAACTGGAGCAAAGGAATGCCAGGAGGGCGAGAAGAATTTCCTTTTAGGAAATCCTTCGAACTAAGTTATCGAAATCCACTAACACAAGGAGTGTGTGGGAAATCAAAATCCTTTAAGGATCAAGCTCAGAAGGGATAACACTTATCATAATTGTTGATGAGATCCAAGAGTAGGAATTGTAGGAGGAGCAAAGGTTTAAAACCTTTGAAGACTAATAGGAGCGACATTGGTCGTTGGATCACAGTGAAAAGGATCGACTGTCATCGAATATGAGGAAGGTGCACGAGTCTTAATGTTTGCATGCACATGAGAGAGAACCTGTCAATTTTTTAGACTCGAAATTTCTAAATCCCAAAGATCTGGAAAGCCGAAGTATAATCTCAGTCATCCGATCACAGGAACAGATCTGATCCATCAGATTGTTCAGGCTAAACTTCAAGCGTCGGATCACCAGAGTGGATCTGAACCGTTAGATACCGTGATTGTGGGAGGAGGCAAGTTTGAAACTTGAGATTTCCGAGGCATGAAAAGTTGAAAGGCGGGAGAAAATCTAGACCGTTGGATCCAGGAGGACACGTGTCGACAAGTCGGAATATCCATAGGAAGGCGAAGGTCAAAGTGTTGAAACACCCGAAGCCCGAAGAGCCGAAGAGTCCTGAGATGTCGATTGGCATGGGGACACATATCAACAGATCGAGAGCTCTGGGAAGATTGTAGTGGGGTTTCATTTTGAGAACTTATATTTATGAACCCCGAAGGCCCGAAGACCCAAAGTGAACCTGGACCGATAGATCTAAGGGAGATGTGGCGTGAATTTGTGAACTACGGGTAAAGTCCTGAAGTGATTCATAGTCATTGGATTCAGAGGACAAGTGGAACAAATATGTGAGCTTCAGGTGAAGACCCAAAGTAATCCTCAATCATTAGATCAGGAGGACACGGGTTAAAGGATTGTATTCTTCGGATAAAATTCATTGGGGAAAAGGTTTTATATTTGAGATCTCAAAAGTCCGAAACCCAAAGGAGATCTCGACCATCGATCGAGAAGAGGGTTGGAGGATCGTTGATTTGGGTTAAATGGTAAAACACCCAAAGTGGAAGAAAGACTTTTGATCGAGCAAGACAGGTGTCTAAAGATTGTCAGCTCTGGAAGTTTGAAGTACGGAAGAAGCAGGGTTTGATATTTCAAAACCCCAAAGTCCAAAATTGTAAAGAGATCACAGTCGTTGATCTAGGAGGGGAAGTTTTGGTCCGTATATTTGAGAGGAACAGATATGAACCGTCGATTCAGACAGTATCGTCAAGATCGCAAGATCGATGATCCCGTAGCATTGCGAGGATAGGAGTTGCGTGAAGTTTAAAATATTGAGGGTGGTTCGCAATTCAAACAGTGGTTTCGTCAGGAGGACACGTGGAGACTTGAGGAGGATTGCTGGCCCAAAAATAGTTTCACCCCAAACTACTTGTGTCCGTGCCCGCAATCACGTGGTCATTGCCAAGGTCACATCTGAGGAGAGGCCAAGAGAAAAGGGGCTAATGCCAACTCTAAGACTTTGTTGAAGTGTGAAGGAGAAGGTCACAGGTATCATAAGACTTGCAACAGAGGCTGAAAGGGGATTTGTCTGATTTATAGGTGAGATTATCATGGTCTCAAAGTCTCATTTGATTTAGACTCAGAGAATCTTGACCGGAGGCTCGGGCTGATTCCTGGACTTTCCAAATTAGAACTCGTAGAGAGAAAGAGGATTTGTTCCAGTAAGGAGTACGGATTTTTTTTTGTTATTTTTCTTTGCCCCATCGTGGGTGTGTTACAAATTGGTATCAGAGCATGTTTACAACACTTGGCCTGCTTGGGCTCACAGACAAGTCGCTTAAAAACTCTATTTGGAGTACTTTTAAAAGAATGACACTCTACCTTACCTCTTTCTTAAAAAAATTGATTAAAAATGTTATTAAAGAAAAGAATGAAACTTTCTACTGAGTGTATGCATTTAAGAAATTGAACCATGTATTGTTCATGAACTAATAGATTGTTAGCTAACAATAAGTTTTTTTTTCAACACTCGAGAAGTCAATAAATCATGGGAAAAAACTCCAAGACTAAAGGATGGTAACGTGTCATGAAGTGGGGGATGTCTCCCACAACAGAGACGAAGAATCTGACGAAAGGAGAGAGGTGGAAACCCCTCCGAATATGGATGAAACTATAAGGAGCCTCAGGACCGAGTTAGAGAGTTTCAAGGCTAACAACAAGATATTGATAAAGGAGAAAGAGAAACAAACAAAAATTAATGTAGTCTTTCTACAGAGCTTATCTAACATATAGAGGAAACTGCAGCATGAACCCGCAACCAGTCATATGGACTGACAACACAAGATGAGAAGCCAGAGTCTACTTGAGATCCGAAAACATGACTTCATAAGTGACCCCACTGGGAGAAGTACCGCGGATAATTTCCAACCTGGAGGCAGGGAACACTCATCGGGAGAGTCCTCTAGAAAGGAAGATGACAACTCTAAGGGATCTTCTAGTAGCAATGTCGGATCGCATTCTCAAAGGAAAGGAAAGAAGTAGAAGCGTTCCAAAAAACATGGTCCTAAAGAGTTCAAGAAATCCAAAACACCCTCTTTCGATGGAGATATTAATAAGGGAGAAGAGGCGAAAGCTTGGATGCTTGGTTTAAAGAAGTATTTCAGAGTCCATGACTACTCTAAAAACTTGAAGGCTCAAATAACCATCTTCAACCTGAATGGAAAGGATTCCATATGGTTGGAAGACCTTAGGAATGTGAAAGGAGTCCATGAGAAGGACTTGTCATGGAAACAGTTTGAGAAATACTTCAGGAAGAAGTATATGTCAGAAAAATACATGGATGGAAAAACTAAGGAATTCTATGAGCTCAAGCTAGGGCAACTCACCATAGATGAATTTGTCAATAAATTCCTTAAGCTACTAAGGTATGTACCCTACATAAAAGATGAAAAAGAAAAAATGCAGCGGTTCATTAGTGGGTTACCTCATACCTACTGGGATAGGATTGAGTTCAATGAGCCAAACACCTTAGAAGAAGCTATCCGGAAGGAGAGGTACTGTTATGAATAGTTTGGGAGTAAGACAAGACCCCACGAAGACTGGAAGAAGAGGAGTAGTTCGGGATTCCAGAAGAAGGGGTTTAAATCCTCAAGATTTAATGTAGGGACCCGGGATTTCAATTAAACTACCAGAAAATAAAATGGAACAGTAATTTGAAATTTACTAAATTTTCATTTAATCTAGCATATACGCTCCCATTTTTTTATGAATAATATAACATTTTTACATAACAATTTGCATACAAGTTAAATTTAAGTAAACACTTCACAATTTTGAGTTTAAATACCTGTCACTGATGCTACTATCTGCAGCAGCTTGAATCTTTGCTTGAACCTTCACTTGAACACCCCAAAACCAGCCACCCTACCGACCAATACGCCTGGCCCTAGGACATCTACGGACGTCCTAGCCCTCCGAGCCCAAAACCCCTCAGCCCCGGTGTGCACTGTAAATCCCATTGTTCTCACTCTGTCTCAAAGCTCCCAAAAAAACTCCTCTCGTAATCTGCATGAATCCCCCCAAAGTGAATCCTCCTCCTCCCTTATGCCTCCTTCACCACCCCGAACCTTCACTCCCCACCAACCACCTTATCCATTCATTAAATCCTTATCTCTTCATTTAGTTCTTTATTAATTGTCTTATCCTCTTTTAAATATTCCCTTTAACGTATGGGTTACGTTATCCCTCATGGGATACGTAACCCC
>ML790159.1:48111-82640 GCA_009831015.1 Picea engelmannii | reverse complement strand
TTAACCTTATTTATGTTTTTATTTTATTTTCCCCCATTGGTTTATTACATAGTTAATCAATTACTTTATTTAATAATTAATTAATCACTAACCATTAGTCTAATACTAAATCATTTAATGTCTCATTTAATAATTACTCCTTCCTTAACCCTTAATCAAGGAGTTAATCATACTTCAGCTAAGTATAATCAAAATAATTAATTAATAACTTATAATCAATTAAGGTTATATAATAATTAATTATAATTAGCCAATGTTTAGGTTTATTTATAAAATTATTCATAGTAATAAGAAAAGGGTCATTACATTTAAGAACTATGAAAAATATTATAGAAGGATCCTTCCTACTAGAAGTATATATCAGAAAAATTTCCCCTCTCAAAGTGGAAATAAACCTTTTAAGACAGTCCCAGCAAAGACCGATAACCTAAAGAAGGAACCCTTAAAATGTTGGGGTTGTGGAGAGGATCATAAATTGAGGGACTGCCCACACCGACAACAGAACAGTAAGAGAGTCTACAATATCCAAGAATCTACCACCATCAATGATGTGGCAAGGAGCATGCCATGAATCTATGCATCCTTGGACAATAATCAAGCCAACCACCAAGCTTCAGTAGTGGAGCTGGAAGGTATGATCCCCAACCAACTAGTTTCTATTTTAATTGACCTAGATTCTAATTTGAGTTGTGTGGCCCCTCAGACTATTGATAACTGTAAAGTGCAACCAATTAGACAAGTTAATCCATGGCTGGTACAATTAGACACTAGGACCAAAAGAAAAGTGGCAGAGGTCATACCAGCCTGTCAACTCATCATGGGTGGATTGCCCACCCAAGCGACCCTTAACATACTTCCCCTGGGATCCTATGACTTGTTGATTGGTATGGATTGGTTGGCTACTTACAAAACTAGATTGGACTGTTATCATAAAACTTTAGAATGTGTAAATGAAGAAGGCAGAAAGACAACCCTCCAAGGGATTCAAAAGCATGTCTAAGTGAGGCAAATATCATCCCTTCAAATGAAAAAGTATTGCAGAAAGGGGTGCTCCTTATATGTCATACAGGTGTTGGAATCTGTTGAGGATGACAAACCAAACCTAGAGGACCAACCCATATTAAGAGAATACAAGGACGTATTCCCAGAAGAAGTACCATGTCTACCTCTGAGAATGGATATTGACTTCTCAATAGAACTTACACCGAGAGTGGTACCAACATCTAGAACGCCATATAGGATGAGCACGCCAGAGCTGGTTGATATCAAGCTACAGATAAAGGAGATGATGGACAAAGGCTACATCTGACCTAGTGTATCCCCGTGGGGAGCACCCGACTTGTTTGTGAAAAATAAAGATGGCACACTCTGACTGTGCATAGATTACAAACAACTCAATAAGACAACCATAAAGAACAGCTACCCCTTACCAAGAACCGATGACTTGTTTGACCAATTGGGAGGTGCTTCCATATTATTGAAGATCGACTTAAGGTCTGGATACCACCAAGTCCGAATTAAGGATGAAGACATCCACAAAACAACCTTCAGAATGAGGTATGGTCACTATGAATTCGTGGTGGTGCCATTTGGGTTAACCAATGCCCCCGCCACTTTTATGTGCTTGATGAATAATGTACTCAGCAAATTCTTGGACAAGTTTGTATTGGTTTTCATTGATGATATCCTAATATACTCCAATAACGGGGAGGAGCACGAAGAACATCTTAGACTCGTACTTCAAGTACTAAGAGAGCATCAGCTCTATGCTAAGTTTAGCAAGTGCGACTTCTTTCAAAATCAATTCCATTACTTAGGCCATGTCATTTCTAAGGAAGGGGTGGCAGTGGACCCCGATAAGATCAGATCTATTATGGAATGGCCTACCCCGAAGGATGTATCAGATATCAGATCCTTCATGGGCCTAGCAGGATACTATAGAAGGTTCATAAAAAGACTTTCCAAGATTGGTTGTTCAATCACTGCCCTTCAGAAAAAAGGGATCAAATTCATTTGGACAACAAAATGTGAATAAATATTTTAGGAACTGAAATACCTCCTGACCCATGCACCCGTGCTAAAGATTGCAGACCCAGATAATGATTTCCTCGTGTGTACAGATTCCTACAAGGAAGGACTTGGAGGAGTCTTTATGCAAGAGGGACGTGTAATTTCCTAAACGTCCCAGAAATTAAATGAGCATGAGATCAATTATGTGACCCATGACCTAGAGTTGGCATCCATAGTACATGCTTTAAAAATGTGGAGGCACTACCTCCTGGGAAGGATATTTGTGCTTATGACAAACCATTGTGGACTGAGGCACTTGTTTGATCAACCAAATCTCAATGCCAGGCAAGCTAGGTGGATGGCTCTTCTTAGTGAGTTTGATTTTGAAATCAAACACATCAAAGGAAAGGAAAATAGAGTGGTTGATGCCCTTAGCAGAAGTATAAGAAAGATTCATCTGGAAGCAGTAACCACTTGTGAAACGGATGTCAGGGAAAGAGTCAGAAATTCACAAGAGACTGATGCATTCTTCAAGACTGTGACCTCATACCTAAGACAAGAGCCTACATGGCTGAAGTATGAAGGCTACCAGATGCTCAAGGGATGGTTGCTGACTTACAGAAATAGATTGTATATTCCCAACTGTGATGACTTGAAGAGGTTCATAATGGATGAACTACATAAGAAACCATATACTGGTCACCCAGGATATCAGAAGATGATCACGTCCACTAGTAAACAATTCTATTGGCCTGGGTTGAATAAAGACATAACTAACTATCTAGCTAAGTGCCTATAATTCTAGCAATTTAAGGCAGAGCACTGATATCCAACAGGATTATTACAACCCCTATCGATCCCAGAATGGAAATGGGAAACCATCTCCATGGATTTCATCACCAGATTACCAAAGTCGACCAAGCAAAATGATGCCATCATGGTCGTGGTGGAAAAACTGAGTAAGTCTGCTCATTTCATTCCTATCAAATCAACTTGCAATGCCATAGATATTGCCAACATGTTCATGAAGGAGATATTTAGACTGCATGGCATGCCCAAGGAAATTGTATCTGACCGAGATACCAAGTTTACTTCGAACTTTTGGAAATCCCTAATGGTTGATTTGGAGACAAAATTGTTATTCAGCATAGCTTTTCACCCCCAAACTGATGGACAGACAGAAAGAGTGAACCAAATAGTAGAATACATGCTAAGGATGCATGTAATGCATCAGCCTAAGAAGTGGGAAGATTACCTACCATTGGTAGAGTTTTCCTACAACAACAGTTATCAAGAATCCTTGAAGATGAGCCCTTTTGAAGTCCTCTATGGTAGAAAGTGAAAGATTCCAATCAGTTGGAGTAATCCAGTGGACATAATTACAATCAGACCCGACATGTTGAAAGAAATGGAACAACAAGTAGTTCAGATAAGACAAAATTTGAATATTGCTTAGGATAGACAGAAAATTTATGCCAATAGAAAGAGAACTCCCAAAGAGTTCAAGACTGAAGACCATGTCTATCTTAGAGTTAGACCCAGGAAGAGTTCCTGGAGAATGGGAGCATGTGCCAAGTTGGCACCTCGGTATTGTGTCACCTTTGAAATCTTAGATAGAGTGGGGCCTGTAGACTATAGGCTAGCACTTCCTCCCACAGTAAAGGTACATAATGTTTTTCATGTTTCATTACTGAAGAAATATGTACATGATGCTAATCATATAAGTTACTGGTCTGTGATCCAGGTGGATCCGGAGGGAAAATTTCTACCAAAACCCCATTGCATATTAAACAGGAAGGAAACCTCACTCAGGAACCGAACTATTGTACAACTCAAGTTGCAATGGATACACTTTAGCCCAAATGAGGCTACGTGGGAAATGGAAGATGCCATGAGACAGGCATATCTAATTTTGTTTACTTCTGTACATAGATATCATGTTGATATATAGAACATCGATGACGATGATTCCTTTAAGGGGGAGGGAATTGTAACACCCTATTTCCCCTAGTTTGTAAATATAACTATATGGGCCGAGAAACTATGGAAAACTTAAAAGTGTGAATGTTTGATTTGATGGAACTTGTGTAGAAGTTTGATGAATGTAAATTCTAATTATTTTAATAGAAAATGGTTACGTGTTGCATGACTCCTGAAAGAGGGGATGTGCTAAGAGAGAGACCACGAAATGTTGTGAAAGGTGGTGGAGGGGACCAATAATGGTTGCGTTAACCTCCACCGAACCAGTACCATGCTGGAATTAATTTGCTCAGATCAGAACAACCCTCTGACCAGGAATGAATTCCCGTCAGGCTGGTAGGTGGGAAGGCCTCCTCAAAAGTTAATGAGGGATGGGGAAGACTGGCCATCGGTAAGGCTTCTGGACCTGACCACAGACTAGGATATTCGAGCCACACACAATCTTTCTAAGGGAGGCAAGAAAGGAAGTGTGGTGGACAGAGGGAGACCTGCGGAGAAAATGCAGAGATGAGAGAGGAAACTCTCAGGTCCAAGGAAGGACTGAAAGAGGAAACAATGAGTTTTGATCACAGAAAATAGAGATTGAACCAAGAGAAGGAGAGTAACCTTCATCCTTATCTATTTATGTATTAAGGGGAGTAACCTTCGTCCCTACCTTCTGTTGAGCTGGAAGTAAGATATTGAATCTCGAAGTATCGTGGATTAAGCTTGGGGGTGGACAGTGATAAATTCATTGGGAGTGACTGAGCCTATGGTTGGGTGGAAGCGAGCACCCCTTTCAGTATTTGCATCACACTATATGGTTCTGATAAGTGTTTATTTTCTTATGCTTTGAATTGTAAGTAATGGATGTATGCGAGTATTTATATGTCTATAAAGGGTTCTTTCTCTGTGTTAAATGATTAAGTTATGAATATGAGTTCATTCCCTTGAGAACCTATATATCTTCTTGATTTTCCCATACATCCATGTTTAGTCACTCAAAGGAACTCTCCCAGGGAGCTACATCACCATTCTAGAGTCGGAGCAAGCCTCTTGTCATAGTTACCATCGTGGTAAACCAACAAGTTACCTTGCCTTGACTTAGAGCTTAAAGACCTGCAAGTTGGGAAGGTGTTCCCTTCAGAACAGTAGTCTAGGAAACTTGGAGATTTAAGCTCTGAGTGTCTAATTGTTGTGAGCCGTCGATTGATGTCAATAAGAGACCAAGAATCGAAGAACCAGAGCAGAGGAACGCCAGGAGGGCGAGAAGAATTTCCTTTTAGGAAATCCTTCGAACTGAGTTATCGAAATCCTCGAACGCAAGGAATGTGTGGGTAATCAAAATCCTTTAAGGATCAAGATCAGAAGGGATAGCACTTATCATAAGTATTGATGAGATTCAAGAGTAGGACTTGTAGGAGGAGCAAAGGTTTAAAACCTTTGAAGACTGATAGGAGCGAAAATGGTTGTTGGATCATAGTGAAAAGTATCGACAACCGTCGGATTTGAGGAAGGTGCATGAGTCTTAACGTTCGCATGCACAGGAGAGAGAACCTGTCAAGGTTTGAGACTCGAAGTTTTCGAAGCCTGAAGAGCCAGAAACTTGAAGTAGAATCTCAGTCATCCGATCGTAGGAACAAATCTAAGCCGTCAGATTGTTCAGGGTAAACTTCAAGCGTCAGATCACCAGAGTGGATCTGAACCATCAGATACCGTGAGTTCGGGAGGAGGCAAGTTTGAAACTTGATATTTCTGAAGCGCAGAAAGTCGAAGGGCCGGAGAAAATCTAGACCGTTGGATCTACGAGGACACGTGTCGACGGGTTAGAATATCCAGAGGAAGGCAAAGGTTGAAGTGTTAAAACACCCAAAGCCTGAAGAGTCGAAGAGTCATGAGCCATCGATTGGCACGGGGACACTTGTCAACAGATCGAGAGCTCCGAGAATATTGTAGTGGGGTTTCAGTTTGAGAACTGAGATTTCTGAACCCTGAAGGGCCGAAGACCCGAAGTGAACCTAGACCGATAGATCTAAGGGAGATGTGGTGTGAATCTGTGAACTCCAGGTAAAGTCCCAAAGTGATTCATAGTCGTTGGATACGGAGGACACATGGTGCAAATCTATGAGCTCTGGGTGAATACCCGGAGTAATCCTCGATTGTTATATCAAGAGGACATGCGTCAAAGGATTTTAGCCTTCGAATAAAATCCATTGGGGAAAATGTTTGAGATTTGAGATCTCAGAAGTCCGAAACTCGAAGGAGATCTCGACCGTCGATCGAGAAGAAGGTTGGAGGACTGTTGATTTGGGTTAAATGGTCAAACACCCAAAGTAGAAGCAAGACCATTGATTGAGCAGGATAGGTGTCTACAGATCATCAGCTCCGAAAGTTTGAAGTACAAAAGAAGAAGGGTTTGAGATTTTAAAACCCCAAAGTCTATAATTGCGAAGAGATCACAGTCATTGATCTAGGAGGGACATATATGGTCCATAGATTTGAGAGGCATAGATCTGAAATTTCGATTCAGACAGTATCATCAAGATCGTGAGATCGACGATCCCGTAGCATTGCAGGGACAAAAGTTGCGTGAAGTTTAAAATATTGAGGGTGGGCCGCAATTCAAACCGTGGTTTTGTCAGGAGGACACATGGAGACTTGAGGAGGATTGCGGGCCCAAAAGTAGTTTGAACCCAAACCGCATGTGGAAACGCCCTTAATCGCATGGTCATTGCCAAGGTCACATATGAGAAGAGGCCAAGAGAAAAGGGGCTAATGCCAACTCTGAGACTTCGTTGAAGCACGAAGGAGAAGGTCACGGGTATCATAAGACCTGCAACAGAGGCCGAAAGGGCATGTGTCTAATTTAGTGGTGAGACTATCATGGTATCAAAGTCTCGTTTGATTTAGACTCAGAGAATATTGACCAGAGGCTCGAGCTGAGTCCTGGACTTTCCAAATTAGAACCCGTAGAGAGAAAGAGGATTTGTTCCTATAAGGAGGATGAATTTTTTTTGTTATTTTTCTTTGCCCCATCATGGGTGTGTTACAGGTGATCTCCCTACTTAAGAATGTAGCCTAAGGAATAATCTAAGGCATCAATGTTTATCTCAAAGGGTTGTTGAAAATTAGGAAAAGAAAGCACTTCGTTGAGAAAAGGGCATCCTTGAGTTGTTAGAATGTCATAGTGGTTATAGTATTCCATGATAAATGCTTCGAACTGGAGATTAGATGAAGTGGTCAAGCCTATGTGAGACAAATGTCAAGTGAAGTTCATATATAAATTCATACCACCAAGGAAACTATTTAGATTTGTAGTATTAAGGAGAGTGAGCCAATCTTTGAGGACTTTGTCCTTCACTGGATCTATATGCAAACTAGTGTGGTCCATAAAAAACGCAAATAATGAATGGGTGTCTTTCTAAAAAATGACTTTCTCATTTTTTCTTACAGTTTATGTTTACAAAGAAGGTCAAGGACAACCTGAAAATGATGAATATGGTCTTCCAAGTGGATTCTATAGACCAAGATGTCATCCAAATATAACTATATAAATTTACTCAAATGTGGGTGAAATATGTCATTGATAATTGTAACGAATGTGATCAGAGCATTATTAAGACCAAAAGGCATGACAAGGCCACCCATATAGTGGCCCATATTTGGTTTTAAAAGTTTTTTTTCCAAGCATCAAAATGGTTCATGAATACCAATGATATACATATGTTAGATCAATCTTGCTGAAAAGTTTGGCTCCGTTCAATTGGTTTGTGAGAACATTGATCCTAGGCAATATGTACCAATTTTTATATGTGATATTTTTAAATCCTCTATAATATGTGCATAATATCGACTCTTGTTGTCCTTTCTTGGGTAAAATGAGAATTGGAGAAATACAAGGAGAAGTGTGAATATGAATCTCACCATATTCAAGAAAATTTTCTAGTTGACTTTCTATCTTTGCACTCTCAATAGATGTGGTGAAATATGTAAAAGAATTGGGAATGGAAGAAACTAGAACCAATTCGATGTTATGCTCATTGATGTGAAGAGAAGGTATACCTATAGGTTCTTCAAAAAAATATAAAAATGAATCTAAGATACCTTGAATATCCTAGAAGGAAGCTTACCTATGATTTCTTCTTTGGATCAATGTTGGATAACACCAAATACTACAAACTTTTGGAGATTAAGTTGTTTTATTTTTGGCTTGCCAAAAAGTAAAGGAGTGTTGGGAAATGAAGAAGTAGAGGTGGTTTGGTATTATCCATCTATCTAGAGATGATATATTTTGTGTCTCCCATCATGAATGGCATGTCAATCATAATGATAGGGACAGTTGAGGATTAATTCAAACAATGCAATGGAGTGGCATCATAGTGAATAGTATCCTTGAAAGGTCCAATGGAAAAAGTGATTGCATATTGTTTTGTTAACAATGTCCAATTTCCATCATCTTTAACCCAAGTGGGGTGTTAAGGAGTAGGATGGGTTGTAGTAAGAAGTTGTAAATGTGAAATGAGATTTTGTGTAAGTGGTCTCACTTTACCTTGTGGTTTTTTTTATGAATGAATGTAAGTGTAATGATGCAACTCTAGTGATGGTTGTGTATTCTCTTGGTACTTTCTTGAACAAACCCTTCTTGTCGAAATGTTTGGAAGGTTTCTAGAGAAGAAACTTCTCTTGAATTATAATTGAAGACCTAGTAAGATACTAGGAGTATCTTCTAGGGTTAGTAGTGAACAACCCTACAAATCACCCTAGATCCACTTACATATCTTCAAAGGAGTCCTTAATTGACCCCATATTCCCCAAAAAATACAGTAGGCACTAGTCTTCTCCCAATAGTCAATCACAAAACTAAAAAATCAAATTTTAATTTATTTTTAGGGCTAATTAGGGTTAGATAACATTAATATATTGATTTCGGCCATAAAAAGGATAGACGTTTTTGTATGTATGCATGCACTTCACTTGAAAATCATCTTAAAACCCTAAAACCGTTTTGTTGACTTTTATTTCAGCCTATTTAGGGCTAGACATCTAGGGTTTCTTGGTTGTTATATTTATTTGTATTTTTAGATTTTGTTGTTTTTCTAAAACCCTAGTTCAATCCATCATTTAGCCCCATTTTTTAATTGGTTTGCTTTTTGTTCAAGGGATAAATTTATTGTTATTGTCATAACTTTTATTACTATTGTAATTCGTCATCTTTCTTTCAATTTTTACAACAACCAGTAGTTTTTTCTTCTTTTGTAGTGTTTGGCGATCCTATTGTGCTAGAAATTGACTTGATAAACCTTATAAATTGTCATAGATACTCATCCATTCAAATCTGAAAATTGCACTAACTTACCACCTTTTCCTTACCTTGATTATCTTATTCCATTGGGGGTATATTAAGTAGCAATACGAGAGGCCTTAGACTTGAATATGTTTTTTCCTAGGGATCCCTTGAGGCTATTGGGGAAGCCTCCCTTGTGTTGGATCTATTCCTTCACTAAAGAGAGGGAAGTTTTTTCATAGGTGACAGTGGTGACATATTTTGATGTCCCACTATTCTTGGCATCTCGTGAAGGATTTGCAATGGGGTGCTAATTGTGTGGTAACAGAACTGTCACTTCCAGTCGTGCCAGTAAGTTATCCTCAATTTGTTGTTCATGATTTGAAGTTTATGCAATGTAATATTGAGAACTAATTCCATGTTATTGTTTATATTTTTTGCATAATATTTTAGATGCATTATCATTCATTGCATTTAAAAAACTTAAATTAGTAATGGTAATTGAGATAGAATCCAGAGGGTTTTTCCTACACCAAACAGAAAAGAGTCTAATTAGGCCTCTTTCTAGGGACAACCCCTATTGTTGATGTTGGGCGTTTTTCCCCATCTACAAAAACTTGTTTAAGGTTTCTTTTCTCCTGAGTCTTAGATTGAAATTTAAAAAACATAAGGCAATGACAATCAATGTAAAGGATTGTTTTTTTACCATGTATGTAATGTTTCCATTGCTTGAGTGCTTGAGCCAAAGCATAGAACACTTTATCATATGTAATATAATTTGTTTTGTAGTTGAAAGTGTTTATGAGTGATATGCAATTGGGTGGCCTCCTTACTTAAGAAAGGTGCCTAAGGAATAATTTAAGGCATCAATTTTTATCCCAAAGGGTTGTTGAAAAATAGGAAAAACAAGCACTTCATTGAGAAAAGGGCATCCTTGAGTTGTTAGAATGTCATAGTGGTTATAGTATTCCATGACAAATGCTTCTAATTGGAGATTAGATGAAGTGGTCAGGCCTATGTGAGACAAATTTCAAGTGAAGTTCATATATAAATTCATACCACCAAGGAAACTCTTTAGATTTGTAGTAATAGAGAGAGTGACCCAATCTTTGAGGACTTTTCCCTTCACTGGATCTATATGCAAACTAGTGTGGTCCATAAAAAACACGAATAATGAATGAGTGTATTTCTAAAAAATGACTTTCTCATTTTTTTATTACAGTTTATATTTCCAAAGAAGTTCAAGGACAACCTGAAAATGATGAATATGGTCTTCCAAGTGGCTTCTATATACCAATATGTCATCCAAATATAACTATATAAATTTACCCAAATGTGGGTGAAATATGTCATTGATAATTCGAATGAATGTGGTCAGAGCATTAGTAAGACCAAAAGGCATAACAAGGCCACCCATATAGTGGCCCATATTTGGTTTTAAAATTTGTTTTCCAAGCATCAAACGGGTTCGTGAATACCAATGATATACATATGTTAGATCAATCTTGCTGAAATGTTTGGTTCCATTCAATTTGTTTGTGAGAACATTGATCCTAGGCAATATGTACCAATTTTATATGTGATCTTTTTAAATCCTTTGTAATATGTGCATAATATCGACTCTTGTTTTCCTTTCTTGGGTACAATGAGAACTAGAGAAACACAAGGAGAAGTGTGAAGATGAATCTCACCATATTCAAGAAAATTTTCTAGTTAACTTTCTATCTTTGCACTCTCGATAGATGTGTCGAAATATGTAGAAGAATTGGGAATGGAAGAAACTAGAACCAACCCGATGTTATGCTCATTGATGTGAAGAGGAAGTATACCTATAGGTTGTTCAAAAAATATATAAAAATGAATCTAAGATACCTTGAATATCCTAGGAGGAATCTTACTTAAGATTTCTTCTTTGGATCAATGTTGGATAACACCAAATACTATGAACTTATGGAGATTAAGTTGTTTTATTGTTGGCTTGCCAAAAAGTAAAGGAGTGTTGGGAAATGAAGAAGTAGAGGTGGTTTGGTATTATCCATCTTTGTAGAGATGATACATGTTGTGTCTCCCATCATGAATGGCATGTCAATCATAATGATAGGGATGATTGAGGATTAATTCAAAAAATGGAGTGGCATCATAGTGAATAGTATCCTTGAAGGGTCCAATGGAAAAAGTGATTGCATATTGTTGTGTTACCAATGTCCAATTTCCGATCATCTTTAACCCAAGTGAGGTGTTAAGGAGTAGGATGGGTTGTAGTAGGAAGTTCTAAATGTGAAATGAGATTTTGAGATGATAGATTCTTCAAACTACCATTCTCAATTATAATAGAAACCATGTGATATTTTACTTGGAAATTTTATGTGAAGAGGGAATCCTTCGTATGGGATGCACAATCCTTAGTTATCATACTAAGGTGTGGATTTATACTAAGTAGATTGTCAATTGTAACCTCTACATCTTCAAGTTGTTTCTCTCATAAGGATATTAGTGTCTTTAAGTTGTTGTCCTATGAGGAGAGACTTAGACACATTAGTGGAATGACCAAACCTCTTATGACATGTACAATACTTTCATTCACTGAAAAAGGAAAAGAGTTGGCCTAAATATTTAGGTTTTCCATTAGAGTTAGATGAAGCATTAGAGGTGAAAGTGTTTCAAGAAAAATTACTATATATTATTGTTGGAATCTGTTAGCACATAATCATGTATGGGGTACTTTCCTAAAAGAAGCGTCCCCTTGGGCGAAGAAAGAGATTCAGAAAACCCATTTTTCCCAAAGTTTAGAGGGTGGGCGCGTCATTTTAGCAAGCAGGTAGTTTTGGATGGCAAAGATTTGCCCGCCTAGATCTACGGTTGAGGTTTCATTCTGGAGCCCCCTCACCATTCTACCTTTAACGGAGGGGGGGGGGGGTGTCCGTAATTGGGCACGCATCTCTCAAACGGTAAAGATTGGGGTGCCTAGATCAATGACGCTCAAGCGATTCTGGACCCCTTTTGCCATTTTGTCGGGGGTCCGGAATGGTGTGGTATTGATGTGGGGCCCCCTTCCTGTCGTGTCGCCTTCTGTATCGTTTTCTCCCCTGCCATTTGTTCTCCACTTGACCGCGTGACATGGCCCGTTTCCTTTGGCCCCTCCTCGTCCTCCGACATCTGTCCCACTCCCTTCCACGTCATCCCTTCATAAATAATGTGTCCCCCATTACCATCATATCCCGTCACCTTCGCTCTTTCCTTGAATCCTTCTTCTTGATATGTGTCTCACCCCTGTTGTTTCCATGATCACTCCCTTTCCCCTTTCCACCCCAAGCATGCCAAATCCTCGACGCCTTATCCATTAGACCATTCAACTCATCTAGGTGGCACCATGAGAAGACTTCCATGTCCCAAAGGGCAGAGTTGACCGGGACTGTTCTCGATCCCAAGAAAGCAGTTATTGAAGTTGTTGAAGGTGGTTAGACATCATCTCCACCATAAATGGAAATTCCGGCAAAGGATTAAAATCATGTCGATTTATTTGCAGGTCAATCATGAGTCTGATTGCGTCTGTCATAAGTGCACGATCGTTCAGAGTCTG
The DNA here is from genome assembly GCA_009831015.1 of Picea engelmannii. Classification (NCBI taxonomy): domain Eukaryota; kingdom Viridiplantae; phylum Streptophyta; class Pinopsida; order Pinales; family Pinaceae; genus Picea; species Picea engelmannii. The sequence goes on along the minus strand of ML790159.1, from coordinate 69,807 downwards.
CAGGCACGGACTGCCAAAAGACATGAAAATGCAATGTTTTTAATGCAGTGACTTGTTTTCACTATTGTTGTTTTGTTTTGAGTATATGTAGGCATTTTCGCCATTTTGTAATCTATCGATGGTTTAGCTAGGCTCCCGATTGTAAAGTTTTAACGAAGCACTGGTTGCTCTGGTTATGGATTGGCACTTGAGACTTCTTGCCTTATGAATGTCATCCTCTTTCCATCTCTTTGTTTACACTGTGTTAGAACAGCTCGGAATTGGAGGATCCAGTCGAGTTGCATTGTTGTAGGATGATGTATGTTGGATCACTATAATAGTTGCATTGTTTCTAATCAATTCTTGTATTTTCTCAACGTTGAATGATTTGGAATTGGAGGATCCAGTCAAGTCACCCTTCAGTTCCCCGAAACTCTAAACCAGGAGGATCTTGTATTCTGAGTTTTTCTTCCTCAAACTGCTGAAAGGCCTGATGCCCAAGGCAGTCTTGCTCACTCATCTCACCAAGTCTTCCATCTGCTCATTTTATAATCAACTCACTGAAGGAATTTAGATCAAGACCTCTTTTTTTTTTTACATACCAGGCATGGTTTCCTGAGTTAGAGCGATATCTTCCTGGGTCTCTACCCATTCGATCACCCCATCAAAATTATTCATGACATAAACTGATGGGCGTTGGGCTCTGCTCCTGTCGCAATCCAGGAGTGACTTCTGACGCTAACAGAATCCATATTAACAAATATAGGTCCAATCTTAGTTTCAATGGTGATGACTATTTCATATCCTCTACCCAAAAAATCTAACTCAAGCATAGCTAGTTCAATTCTAAGATGAGGAAGTAAGAAAGAAAGAAACATAATTGTGAGTATGCATTTGAATCTTAAATCCCCCATTTTATCATTGAACAATTAAATGTATTATTTCATTAATTGGTTTATAGTTTGCATGAGTTGAATCCATTGTGCCTATAGTTTATCTAACACCAAGGAGGGTAGAACCTTGTCTATGAATAAATTTGAAATCATCCCATTGGGTGTTTTGCATTTATTCAATAGCCAACAAATTATGACGATTCTACCATTAATCTAGGGCATTTTCTTCCATATGGACCTCATAAGTTTGTATCTTCGATGCATCAATGGTATCAAGTCAAGTCTTGAAGTATGACTCTAGAATGTGCAACCAGAACACATGATTCTCACCACTGAAGCTACCATAAAACTTAGGGATTTGGACCTTGGCCAATATTTGGAAACAAATCAATTGTACTAGGTTTGTTGGAAGATGATTTTGAAAGAGTACCACTTTGAATTCTCTCATCATCTCTTGCATGATTTTTCTCAAGAGAAATATTCTTGGAAGAGTCATGTGTCGAGTTCTCTCATGCAACAACTCTCAAATACATTCTAGATTGGGTATGGGAGAAATTAATGACCTAACTACAATCTATCTCTCTTTCTTCAAGTCATAAAGAAAATCCTTCAAAAAGAAGTGGAAAACTAGGAAAAACACAATGCAAACATCATTGTGTCAAGGAGCAATGCCTCTTGACCCTGCCCTAGGCACTACTCCTTTCACCTTGCAAAGACACTATCCTCAACCCACCATACAACAACCATGCAAGGATGCAAGAGGGGTTTTTTCACCTTGACCCCCTTGTGGTAGTGGCACAAGGCTATTGAGCGCATTCTTCTTAGAAGCAATGTAGGGAGTTGTACAAGGATGCTACCACAATGAAGGAGTTAGCAAAATAATCCATGGAAATACTTGATAAGTGGATGTGGTGCTATGTAGATGAAGAACATAAAGGTTGAAGTGGTCTCTATACCAAGTGAGCGAGTGTGGCAATTGCTCCAAATGTGTAATTCCATAAAGATGAATCTTGCTAAAAAGTGTAGATATAGTAGAGGGTACAAGGTGGAAACCCTCAAGGAGCCTAGATCTATTACCTTGATAGTACTAATATGAATGATATAGAATATAGTAAGGGTAAGAGATGAAATCTTTATGAAGCCTAAGGGCATGAGATTTGGTAAGGGTAAGGGATGAAGACCCTTATGAATCCCAATAGCATGAGACCTACTTGAATTGGCTAGATCTAAAGGCCATAATTGCTAGGCTTTGATACGAATTGATATGCAAACAAGGGAAATGTTAATACTCATATACAAGATAACAAGAAAGAGAAAGTACGGAAATATGAGAAAGGAGGATATTGTTGTAATGTACCCTCATTTGTATTATTATATAAGAGTACAAAATTGTGAGAGAGATATCAAAGTTGACAAAGCCCCCAATAATATACAATAAAAAAAAGGTTCTAGGGAAGGGAAACTTATAAGAGAAGAAATGTGTACAAGGAAGCTTTTAGAAGAAGAATGATTCTAGGAAAGTGCAAAGAGATATTTCAAATACCTAAGAATATACAATAAAATATACTAGTCCAGAGGACTATGTCTCATCATCTATGAGGTTAGCTACGACATCAATCCCACCTTTCCTATACAACATTACCATCTCTATGTCTCGGTCTCCCTTCACAGTGTTGCAACTACCTAAAGTAAGTGGACAGTGTAGGAGATTCAAGATGAGGCTCACTACTCACAGTGTGAGTATCCCTAACCCCTCCAAATACTCCAAAAATTGTCATATATGTGTCATGTCTAGATCCACTTTTTGACCATGTATAGAAATCTACATATAAATATTAATACAAATAAATAAATTATTAGCTCGAGAAAATTAGTGTATAGGTTAGGCCTAATTAAACATAAATGCATTTTTTTCTTATATTATGATGATGATGATGATGACGACGACGATTGTTACCATACACTGAGACCAACTTTGGTCCATATGAAGAATGATATTTTGACTCTAATGAGTATGATGTTGCTTGAAATTCAATGGCCCAAGGCAGTTTGTCCCATAGAAGGGAGGCATTACATGAAATCTACAAAGGGAGGCACTGGCCAAAAAAACAAAATTGACCCAGTTTCGCAATTGGAACACATTTTTAATCTTTTTTGGGCAACTAAAGAAGGGGAATTCTCATGAGAAAGCACCCCAAGGATGAGGAGCCAAGTGAATAAATCCTTCTAGGATTCAAACAAGTTTTTAGATGCTACATTACCAGAAAAGCCAAGTAGTTTACTTGTATTTCAATCCCCAAATATTGTTTAAGTGATCATATAAAACAATTTTATGGTAGAGACACGTGTAGCCATCAACCAACTTGTACTTTTTGAAATATTTGGCTTTGTTACAATATTTATTACTGATGTTATAAAAGTTTGTTACAGCCACTAGGGTTTACTTGAATTGCAGCATACTTACTTGGAAAAGTGGCTAAATATACTTAGAATTCAGATCTAGCAATTGGATGTTGTTGCATATGTTGAAGGCTAGATTTATACGCTAAATTGTTCTATTTCTGGGTACTTTTTCCTATTGCTGTTACAAAAGATTAATTGTGGTTATACATTGTCTTACTGCTGTAATTTGCAACAGCAATTGGTTTATTTACTTATCTAGTGGCTAAGAGGTTATTAATGAGTTACATGACTTGGTAATTGTCTATATTATGCTTTGGATTGTTTATTGTCTCGTATAGGTGAACCAATTACATTGTTACCTTCTTTATCTCTCCTAGACCTAGACTTAACATCTAGGTGACCAAGATAAGGGGCTATAGGCTTGGCTAATCTTGCTATTTGATCTCTTGAGGTCACCAGGGAAGCCTCCCTTGTGTTGGACCTTCTCCCATCACTAAAATGAGAGAAGTATCTACTTAGGTTATAGTGGTAGAAACTTTCAATTGTTACACAAGATTGGGATCTTGGGGAGGGCTTTGCACAAGTACAAATCCTTTGATAACGGAACGCTCTCCAGGCAAGTGGATCCTCCATGGGGGGCCGTTGAAGGGAATTCAATGCCTTAGGGAAGAACACTAAGCTAGCAACCATTTGAGGTCAAGCATCCACTGAGCAAGCTGTCTCAACTGTGCAAATTTATCAAGGACTATCTTTAATGTGTCAATCCATCTTGAACCATCCAAGGGTTGAACATACACTATGTACCCCAAATCTCATGAAGGATCCCAAGCATGGTGTTAACACTTTTAGAGTAACCCCAAAAGTTAACATCTAGTATGGAAATTCATCTTTTCATCCACTGACGAAGATCTAGTTTTAGACAGAATGGTTGAGAAGCCAACAAAAATCATCATCCCATCTAGTGCTGAAAAGAATCATTCTGTTTAAATCAAAGAAATTAATTAGAAAAAATGATAAAAAAATTCAAGGAAAAACAAAACACTCATTCTTTCTAATACAAAGATCCATCAGTCCATTTAGTATGATGACTCATAGGATGAAAAGATTGAAGAGGAGAACGGAAACTTGAAAATTCAAGAGGCATTAATCCAGCCACTTCCTTACGTTCCCATTCACTCATTTATGTCAAAGGCCGGTCTCAGCTTGAGAAGTGTCTAACGCTCTTTCTGTCTAGTATTGTAAGATCATTCTGTCTGATATAAAGCTCTATCAACTGTAGACAGAATGAGAATAAAAAATCCAAGAGTGATTCCATTTCCTTCAGCCACTGGATATAAAATGGAATGGTCGAGAGTCAAGAGAGGAAATGAAAGATAACAGACACTTGGAAACACATGTCATCCTGAAGACTGGAGAATAATGTGAGTAAACCTCAGACATCTGTACATATCAAAACACACTCACATGTCAGTAACAGTCATCTACAACAACACAGAGCAATAAGGGACTCTTGGCAAGAATAACGCATACTTATATCACCAGTAACAAAATGGCAATTGCTAAATAAAACAAAAAGGGTCTGAGCAGTAAAACAATTAACAACAGAAAGTTCACTGATGAAAGGATGCAAAAGAAACTTCAACAAGCATGAAAGCAGCCACCATAGAGATAGAGGAACATCGGCAGATTCCACCAAAAGATTCTATCTGTCAGCAACAAATATCAGTTCAGAAAACACATGCACAAATCTGCAACAACAAGAATATCGTAGCAGTTAGGTGTAAAGGCTTATCAGAAATTCAGCTACGAGTTCAGTGAAGGCAAAGTAGTTGGACAACAAGCACATTAAACATAAGCAGAACCAAAACATCATGAAAGTCGAGATTTTCGAAGGAGAGGTATAAATAAGAGCTCAGGCAACATATTGAAAAGATTCTCTCTAATCTTGTTTACACTCGATGCAAGCCCGAGGGAAGCATATGTTGAAATTGGGAACCCACCAAGCTAAGGATTAGGAGTGGTTGCAGATAGTTAACCTTTGTTTTATTTCCTCCATTACGAGTTGAGGAGGCCTAGCTAGTGACAGTAGTTAGAGTTAGGATTCTTATTTTCTGCACTTAATTTTTTGGCCAAGCCTTTTTCGTCCATTAGAGTTAGCAACTGCAATGAACAACCGTCTATGAAAAAGCAAACTCGTGAGTCTTTCTTTCAGCAGGGAAACTTCATTTGTTTGAAGAAGTAGAGACCTGATTCTTACATAGCATCTTTGATGGACAAATTTAAATGAGATTTCACTCTAGTAGGTAGTCTCTTGCAAGAGTTACTATTGAGAAAGTCAACCCTCACTCTTCTATCTATCTATCTATAAAGTCTGCCCAATCTAAGCGGAACTCTGATGCAGCTATAAGGCTGTGTTTAGCCACCATTTTAAACTAGCATTTTTGTTTAATGATACTTAACTATCTATAAAGTCATGTTAGAGGGAGAAGGGAGATTGGTATGTAACAGTTTCTTCATCTCCTATTCTTGGAAATGAAACATGTTTGTTAGTGCCATTCTACCAACCTCGTTAGCTACCTCCCATGGCCAACCCAGACTCGACTCTTATGCAAAAGGTACTCTCAGTATTATGTTTCATTAGCCACGGGTGGATCAGCCTAGCAGGTAAAAAACATCGTGTATTGTTGGGATTTTTTTATTCCTCTATCTAATCTTTGGAAGTGCAACACTCTATTTCTTAGTCTATACAGAAGTCTTCCAAAAGCTGATCAAACCATTAGCATAGATTTATTTTCTCCAAGTTTAAAAATGTACTAAACATCTTTGCCTTTTCACGATGCATATGGAGAAATTCATTTTGAGCCTGGTTTTGTCCTAAATCTATGTGATTTCCTGATTTCCTTATCTAGTTAAGATTTCTATGAGTACTGTTTGTAGACATTATTGCAGTTTCCACTAAAGAACCAAAATTCGGCCTGAGTGACCGTCATGTATCTCCTTGGAAACTAGTTTGGGATTATGATCTGCCGTAGATTATCTTCAATATAAAAGAGGTAATTGAAATTCAACAAGTACTTTCATTAAGCAATTTTAACAAGACATTATAACGAGATGTCTCCATTTTACCTTTTTTTATGACCATTACAATCCACTAAATAACAACCTCTAGTCCAGACATACTAGCTTGTCAGACAGGCAATGAGGCAAAATTGACAGCTTGGCCAAACAAAGAGGTGATCTTGACAAACTCAAGTGACTATCCAACAAAAACCAAGTTGAGAGCATCCACCTTCACCTTGCCAGAACTATAGAAGTTTTTACCATTTTTATAGATGTCAACAGTATGGTTACAATACAAAGAGATCAAATTAAGAATGTGTGTTACATAATAGCATTGGTATTTCTGTCCATGTAAATGGTGCTATGATATAATTTAGTTGCAATTTTAGTACTATTTAATGTTTGCATACTTTCTTTGTTTGTTATAACACTGCTTTTTGAGATGGAGTTCAAGTTGATAGACTAAATTCCATTACTGTTCATAAAGATTGAGCAAAGGATGGGAGTTCCATTATTGTTCATAATGATCAAGAAAAATATGAGCAATATATGTAGTTCTGAGTGACTATTCCATTGATAGCAGTGGTGTCATGGACTATAGGAACGGTTATCGGACAGTTTGTAGTTGGAGTAAAGGATGGATGGAAGAAAGGCAAACTGGCGAAACTCAGATTATCCTACCACTGTCACCTCAATAGGATAGCTCTTTCTGTTTAGGGTGGTAGGCCAGGGGAGACGTCCTTGGTGACCTGGGGTTTTGAGAAGGCAAAGGCTTATGGCTAAGTAGAAAGTTTCCCCCCCTCAAGTCACCACCGATCAGAAAGTCCGACTAATCAACCAATAAAAGTAAATATAACGGAACGTACAAATGGTAACCAAAAGTGTACCTGCCCGAGACAAAACAATAAGAAAACTATACATGTGCAAGATCACTTGCTTGGTTGGTACTTCATATAATCAAGGACTTTCTGAAATAAAACAATTGACCCATAATAGTAATGAAACAAATCAACGATGTACGATAGCAATGATTACAATATATCGCTTCACAATAAATGCTAAAGAAGATTCACAATGATCAATGTCAATTTATCATCAATGTAACAACATCAATACTAGAAGCAATGCTTTAGCCAATCTTTCAATTGTTTTAAAGACATAATAAATGATGCATGGATATGGTTATAACACAGGTAGATGACAGCAGCAATAGGGTTAGTAAGTGTCAGTACAAGCTAGGGTTAGAAGGAGTTAAAGGTTGTTCAAGAGTGTTTGGAAGTTGTGATCAAAAGCACTCAAGTACAAGGTCTTAGATTAGTGCACTATTAGGGAAAATGGAGTCAAACTAGTTGCAAATGTTGAAGGGCCGAAATGACAGTGATAGGGCCAAAGAAAAGAGGGATATGATGGTTGAAGTGTTTCTAAGGAAAGGCTTCAACCTATCAACCCTAAGGGAAGACGACTCACTAAGTTGTAGAAACCCTAGGCCTTAGTGCATCTTCCTCTTTCTTTAGCTCAAAGGGCAAAGATGAAACGGCTAGGCTAGAAGAGTAAAAGGTAGAGTGTTGTTATGGCAAGGCTCTAACATCTATCTTCATCAAATTAAAATGGCTCTTAGCATAACTTGGTAGGGACATGAAATTAGGACACCAACATGTGTTCATTCTCTAGGGTTTAATCCAACAAATTTCATTAAAATGCAAGTAAAAGATACCATAACCATTCAAACAAAGAAAGATTGCAGAAATTCACTTACATCCATCAACCATTCATTAAGCCAAACCCTAGTTGTAAACTTTTCACCAAGAAAATGCAGAAAATAGCCAAGAAAGAGCCTCCTTCAACAAGTGTGCATCAAAATTTCAGCCAAAAACCCTAAAGGAGGGCGCAAATTTCAGACCTCACCAAGAGTGAGTGAAAGATGATGAAAATAAGAGAGTTTTAGCTCTCTATTTATACAATAGCAAGTGACCTTAATAAAATCTCGGTCACCAAAAGGCTGACAAGGCCAAAATACATAATAATATTGTTTTACATTAAAATGTCATAATGAAACCCTAATCAAGCAAATAATAAGGACATCATGCCCTTTTAGGGTGGTGTTAGCTCTTTCTATGGAAAATGTGGCTTCTTGGAGCAAAACGTTAGCCCTTCTTGGGCCTCTGGAAGTTGCCATACGTGCCAAACATGCCATAACTGCCTCCCAATACTCCCATATCATTGCATGATGTCATAAGAAGTCATTGGTGGCATCATGGGCCTTCCAAGGCCAACGTTCATGTGGAAAGGGCACAACCCCCCTAGGTAAGGCTCTGCCAGGCTGCCTCAGTGGAACGTCCTCCTCTTCTCCGGTGCAAACCCCTTTGTCCTGTCTTTGCCCCTTGCTGGGGTCTCAGCATCCATCTAGTGGGCTCTCAGCCCCATGGAGGTCCGAACTAATCATCTCCCCATGTGTACATGTCCAATATGGTACATGTTCATCATGTATGATCCTGCACATCAACAGATACGCCCTCCATGGGCTCATAAGTCACAGGGATCATATCAATGTCAATCACACCTAATCATCAATTTTATTTAACATGTGCATAAAACCCTTTTTACTCAGTCAAGTGCTCAAAGACATTATACAAATCTGCAAGGCAATTTTGGAGGAAGTGACAGGGCATCCTATTGGGCTAGACTGGTGGTGGGATGTTTCTGAAATAAATCAAATCCAAGTCATGTTAATGGATGAGGTGGATAAGGGATGTCCTGACAAGGGGTGCAATGATAGAAGGGAAATGCAAGGCTTACCTGTGGGTGCCTTTGTAGAAGGCGAGTTGCACCTATCCTGGATGCAAATGTTTCCCAGCCCATTCATGCCTTTTATTCTTCATTCTTTATTGCTTTTTCTTTCAAGAGGCTAATCAAGGGACATTTCCCTAGTGTGGTAACCAATGGTGGCAATGTTACCCACAAGCACTTTCATGGAAATGAGAAGGTTGGCTCGTGATGAGACCCCCTTTCTCTTGGCTATGCCACCAAGATCCACTACCCTGGCATGGTAACCAGCTGTTAGTAGTGTCATACCGCTAGATGCCCATGGACCTAATAGTTTGACTCGTGATGAGACCCCCTATCCTCTGACTAGGTCTTGTTTTATTTATTTTTTATGGGTCCCTCTGTTTCTTGCTGAGAAGCCTTTTACTTCTTTCTTGGGGATCCTTGGGCAAACCATCTCGAGGTTTTATTTTTTAGGCTTTTATTCTTTGCCGGCTGCTTTTACCTTCTGGGCCTTTAGCCTGTTCTTCCCACAAGGTAAGGTGCAACCCTTAAATAATTGACCAACCCAATGCCCGAACCAGTGTAATGGGATGGATGAGTGGGAGCAAGATGAAAAGTGGTAAGTATGACAAGATCGGACGATGACTTTTCATGAATCCCCCCAGTGGAAACTCAAAACCTATGGGCACAAGCTTACTAGGGCATCCTGTCATTCCCCCCAGACATGGTCAAGTGTATAAGTATAAGATCCAAGCACACGTTAGAAACAAAAAGGACTAAATGCACATATTCAAAGATTTTGAGGATCAAAGTGGCACATACCATGATACCCGGACTCATTACCTCATGGAGCAAGATCCATCTCTGCTACAGGACAAAGCCAAGGTGACGGATGTTGTTGTTGCTGACAAAGTGGAGGYGYTGAAAGGAAGAAAAGATGGGCCCTCCAAGGCCATGCTCAAGTCRATCTAGCTCTCGGTACTCCATGTCTARGACCTGTKGGCCTCRAGACATAATCTCCTTAGTTATGCATAAAGTGGGGGATAACAGAAACCATGCCACAATATGATTTAGATGAAAATTTTGTACCATATTTTGCAATGGCAACAAGCRATTTGAAATTGTATGGTGTCAAATTAAATGCATCTTGATTGCTGAAATTAAYTARCATAGATACATCTTAACCCTAGCTCTATTAAGCATTAATAGGGATAATAAAACCCTAGGTRCAAACCTCTCAWCACTTAAAAGATCCAGAGTTAAGATGGATCTTTGCTAGTTTATTTATTTATTTTGATCARCATTTCTTTTAATTTATTTTTTGGTCTTTTTATTTTTACATTAGAGGTCATATGTCAATTTTTTCTTCATTTTAATTTATGCACATGACATAGACATGTGACACATCTCTTCCACCCTTGGCTGTAGACTGCACCTTGCTTCTTTCGGCATAATTAATTCAGAAAATTTTAAGGTATGTCTTAGTCAATCCTTGAAAGATTTTGATGTACCAAATGGTCAATTGGAAGTTTCTTTTCCTTAAATAGCTGAAAGAAATCTGACTACAATCCCTTTTAGCATATGGGATCGTCACTATTTCATTTGAAATGCCTTGGAAATTGATTTGTATTGATTCATTGAACTTTCTACCGGATAGGCTATTCCTGGTCAATGCATCATTGTGAAAATCTTCATATGGAAATTGAAAAATCACGTTTATTGTCAATTTTATGTTCAGAATTTTTTCTTCATTCTTGTGCTGCATGTAAAATTCTCCCTTCTGTGACAATAAAATTATCCTTATGTTTTATATCCACTGACTTTGCTGCTTTAAAAATTTGCTTTACTGCAAAACCATCAGGAAAAACATAAATAAGGTGCAAGAGGCACCCTTCTTTGTTTGAGTGATGCAGTGGAATACCACTGATTAATGGTTGGTTGAGCTTGGTGATCAACCAGATTGGATCCTTTCACTATGGAATTGTGTCCAGCCTGGGGTGATTGTCCAGTACCAAGGGATTTTGTTTGGTACCGGTCTTTCACTTGTAGATAGTGGAACTAGTGCCTAGAACTGCTTCTGGCAAAACTTCTCATTTGGTAGCATAAGGATCTTCCCTTCGCAGCAAGTTAATAGTGGTATCGCAAATTTTACAAGCCTCCTACATTTATTACATTCCTTGGGCCCAATTCAAGAAATTGGAGATCCTTGGTTTTTTTTTTTCTAGTTATGGTGGTGATTGAGGACTTCCTATTGGTTCCTTGGGAGGTGTGCACTATGACTGAGGGCGGTCTCAACCTTATTTATGTCACGACTCGAGGTCGTATTTGGTTGACGTGGTTGACTTTATGATGGGTGTGTTTGAAGCCAACAGAGCTGGTTATGCACAGTTCTCAACGTTTTAATCATGCAGGTGTTTAAAAGTACTGGTTTAAATATTTTAGGATCTAGTCTATTTAGAGGTACTTTAGACGATCATATAACTTTTATATCGAGTGCAAACTTGTTTCAACAATGCTAGGATCTACTCTATTATTTAGCGGTACTTTAGATAATCATATAACTTTTATATGAGTGCAAATTTGTTTCAACAATGTTATATCTTCATGTGAATTTGCTTCAAGGGAATGGAAAAATGTCAAGTTATCATGTGATACTTTTTAAAGGACAAATTTATAAATTGTGATAAAATATTATGGATGGCGTTTCAAATTGCTTAAAAGACATTGAATTTTGCTTTCATAGTTTCATTTTAATTCCTTTACTTCATCGAGGTCATGACTAGTTTCACATGTGTGCAAAGATTGTTTTATTATAGGAGTCACCTCATCTCCTTGGTGATCATGATCTCTTGAATTGTTTTGGAATGGGTTATTACAAAGTCTAAACAATACTAGAATTGATGGATTTTTATTTTGAGTGATTCTAACTTGATTAAATTTGTCTTTGATTTCAAAAATATGTTCTCTTAGCACTGAACCAATTAAGATTAGCACCGAATCAATTAAGAGATATTCACGTCCATGTCTATTCCATGTGGTGATTTTTATCATTAAAAACATAAGTATAGAAGAAAAAAGATTAAATCTACTAATTGAATGGTTACCCACCCTCTTTTTGTGCTTGGTAGCCATTCAATTAGTATGGTTATGGTTAGTCTAGAATTTTTTAACCCTTGGTTTTATAAAATGGTTTGCTTCAAAATTGATCTATACAATGATTTGAAAGGGTTTGTATGAATCTTTATGGAGGATAGGATGTTGAAATAGCTAGTACAATACATTAACCTACTCAATTATTGTTTTAGGTGCCAAAACATAGACCATAAAATTTGTAATTACATGTTAATGGTTAAACTTGGCCCACTTCAAAGTACCTAAAGCCTATAGCAAAAATTTTGGGGAATTTGTGGTCTAAAATAGATCTTCCAAGAAAAATATTAAAATAACAGACACACTTCACATAAGAATCATAAGTGTTATTTAGTGCAATATTAGTTCATCAATGATGGCTACCATCTTAGTAGAATTATTACATAATTGCAATGTTGAGGTTAAAACTAATAATAATGAGTGCAGTTTGGTCTTGTAAATACTCCAAACTAAAAAAAAAATACGAACATATTTTAAAAAATAAGAGATTAAAAGAACAGCCAAAAAAACATTGCAAAAATTACATACTAAAAAACTAAAAATTAATAAGAAAATTAAAATACATTTAAAAGAACTAAGCCATAAACAAAAACATAATATTTATTAAAAAAACAATAATACAAATCATTTAAAAAAAAAAAAAAATAACAATTAATACAATTTAAAAAGATTATTATAATGCTCTTTTAACATTAAAAGAACTAAAGATTATTCTTATTACCCCACAACAAGGTAGCCTTAAGGAACTTGTCATGGTTGGGCCTCATCATATGATGTTAATAGGTCTCTGCATGGCATCCCATCAGAGTAGGCCGAATAGTGGACATATAATTCTGGAATACATCTTCCATTATAGGGGCTTCGCCCAGGTTCGAAACTCAGCTTACTTGCTTAGAGTGGTATGTGGGCACTTGTGTTGGCCCATGTTTATAGGGGCAGTCTCTCTGATTCGACCCTGGGTCTCCTTGGTGACAATTGGCAGGTCTATCAATTCTCCTAGTTAAATAAGTCTCTGCACGGCAACTACTCATATGTCTACAATGGATCTTGTTAGCAACTAGTCATTACAGATGCCATTAAGTTGCTCCACAAGTCATGCAATTGGGCTATAAGAGTTAATATTAACATTGGTGGTCAACATCATTGTCAATCAGGTCCTCAATAAGGCTCATAATGATGATCATGATTGTTAACATTGACCATTTTGTTTACTATTATAGCTAATGAGACTCACTTGATAACGCATATTAACTAACACCATGATGCATTGTTAAGATGCCTTATTGATAACCTTATTAGCCACTGCCACGACAAGTAATTAATAAGGCATATATGGGGCTATTTAGTAACCATTGTGATGAGGTTTGTTATTGTCCCTATGATGAGTCCATTAGGGCCACCCCATTCTGGGATTGCAAAAGGGCCATGGTGGATATCCTAAGAGGGACTTCTGGCATTGCAAAAGGGCCATGGTGGATATCCTAAGAAGGACATTATTGTACCATTTTTCAAAAAATATTTTAATTTAAAAACAAATACTTATTTTATGTAACTTGGTCTTATTTTTTCAATGCATTTATTTGTAATTTTTTTTTTTTTTATAACTTTTCAAAAAATATTTTAATTTAAAAACAAATACTTATTTTATGTAACTTGCTATTATTTTTTCAATGCATTTATTTGTAATTTTTTTTTATTTTATAAGTTTTCAAAAAATATTTTAATTTAAAAACAAATACTTATTTTATGTAACTTGGTCTTATTTTCTCAATGCATTTATTTGTAATTTTTTTTTATTTTATAACTTTTGAAATTGTTTAAAAGATCCTTTAATTTTTTAAAGAATTGAATTGTTATTTGTATTTTCATTTCTATCTCTTAAAAAATGTTTAAATATTTTTAAGTTTTATTTTAAAGTGGTGGTTTAAAAAATTTCGTGTTTTAAGTTGACCCATTATCATTTTAATAAAAATTTCATCAATGGCACTAAAAAACAACACCTATTAGAAAAAAATAAAATTTACATTTCAAGGTGGCTACTTTTGTTTTTAAAAAATGTCATCTAATTCCATGGAAATTCATTGTAAATTGAATACCTCAATGGATTGTCACCAATGTTGCTAGACATTTGGTCAGTAAAAAGGTACATGTGGGGTTAGTAAAACCAACTAGAAATCAATGATAAAATGATTTTCTAATGATTTTTTGTTCATTATTTGGACAACGAACATAAGGCACTTATCCTTGCCTAAATATGATGAATAAGGCTCTTATTTAGGATCTACCTTTTAGCATTAAGATCTAACTATAAAACTTACTAAAAGGTGACTTTCTTTTTCAGATTTACTTAAATGATTAATGAAATGAAAGTATGAAGTAGATCTAACTATGAATGCATGCGAAATGAATCTACTTTAGATTTAAAATTAAAATGTAGATATAGATTTACATGTGAGAAAATGTAACTAGAAAAAAATAGATATGAAGGAAGAGAGAGAGAAAGCCTGAAGTGCGGAACTCTTGGGCAATGGGGTCCTTTGGTGATGTGTTGAGGGACTCCATTCTCGATAGCCTTAGATCTTGTGGAAGGTTGCTCAAAGAAATCCAGGCACTTCTCCAAGGATGAGGAACCTATAAAAGACTAAAACTTGCAAAAAATCCATTAAGTATGGTGATCCCTACACAAGAAATTCAGATAGTATGTTAATCAACCGAAAATACATACAAATCTTAAATCGCTAATGTAGATAATCAATATGATCTTAGAAGTTACTTAGCTTAAAAGATCATATCCTACTGGGTGATAACACCCCTTCAAAGGCCAAAAATAACATATATGCATGTAATATTAATCTTACGGTTACCTCATATAATAACTAAACATCAAGCATCCACACAATAGGTACACAACACCGATATGACCTCCAAATTCTTTCTTTTTATTCCAAAATAGTATCACAATACAATACAATCCACAAGCTAGACCAAACTCTCATTAACCAAATGAGGAGGAGGCAACTTCCATATATAACAAAGGGGGGTGCATTTCCCAATGTTAGAGGCCGATTTATCTCAAAGAGGACGCATGCCACATGTGAGAGAGAAGTGTGTGAAAACTCAAGGCTAAGAGGAGTGAGTGTGCCACATCTCCAAGAAATAGAGAGATAGAGGGTTCCACCTCTTGAGAGGTGGACGCATCTCTTCATGGGATTGACGCCCTCAAGTAGAGTGCGTCACCTCTCAAGAGGTGGGGCGCACCTCTCCTTGGGATCTCCATCATCTCAACTCTAACTCACCACAAGTCTCTACTAACTCGTCGCTAACTCTCTCCCAACTCTCCATAAGTGTCACTAACCACTAGTGAGGTAGAGTGAACTGAAGACAAGTCAAAAACATGTTTTCGACATGTATCCTTAAAAATAGGGAGAGAATTAACTCATCTTTTTGAGGAAATAATTGATTTTTATGGGTAAAAATAATTTATTTTGCTCGAAAAAGGGGGTACTAAGGTAAAGGGGGAATTCCAAGTTAGAAATAATACTCCCCTAGGTGAGTCGCACCTCCTAGTACCACTTATTAAATAATTACATGAATTTACAAGGTAAAATGTCTTTTTTTAACTAGACATTTTACGTTAAAAAAAACCTAGAAGGACCTAATGCATGTCCATAAGAATTTGTACTAATGACTAGCATGGTAATATACATTTGACACTAGAATCAAACATAACACAATAAGGAAAATACATTAGGACACACACCAACTTTGGAGGAAATGAGTGAAAAAACTTAGAACATTAAAAGTCGTCGAAGCGAGGTATAATGGACCAAGTGAAAAAAAAACTCTAGAGTATGCATGAATAACCAAGTCTTAGGGAGTTGAGTCTTTTGCAAACAAGAGACCTCATGTTAGATCATTTTATACAATGCCCCCCAGGGGGGTATGGAACATGCATAGAAGAAGAACAACAACAACAACAACAAATGAAGGGGCAATAATGCCCGACAGGACTTCTGAGCTCTGAATTTTGAACAAGTTGCCTTGTTCAACTTTGTGGATCATCATAATTCCTTCCTGGTGCAACTAGGAGGTAACAACGAGCTCCATATGGGAACATGTGCTTGATCTTTGGAAAAACATGCGAGAACTCCAAAATATGTGATCTGCACAATAAACACATATCTCGCCAAAAAGACTATCAGTGGCACATGAAATATATAGAAACCATCAAAAAAATATAAGTTCCACGTGTTTATATAAAAGTAATGTTGAAATGAAAGAGAATAAAATGAAATGTTGAAGAAGTAAATGCAGAAAAAGAAAAGGGAAGGTTAGAGTAAACAATTTATATGGATGCCCCTAGGGCATCAGATGTTATAATTGGAGAACAACTTGAGGAGATGCCCATTCACTAGTAGATTTAGCTTTTCACTGTCCAACTGGGTGAAATAAAAAGAATTCAGACCAACCATGTCACAAATGATGTAAGTTCCCATCCATAAATTGTCAAACTCCCTACTTTCCTAGTTTCTCTTTCCTTTTATCCCATAAAAGCATTGTATCACCTCTCTGAAAATTCCTTGTCCAAGATGATGTGTCGAAGGCCCTATTGAATTTACCATGATTTATGATACTTTGATCGAAATATTTTCTTCTAGTTTTCATCCAACTCAACCATCTGATCAATCTTGCTCTGCACTGCATCCTGTGAAGTTTCTTTTGCACCATAGGGGCTAACTTATGATATATTTGTCTTAACTTTTTCCTGAGAGGATTGACATATTCCTTGAGAGGGATGGTATGTTGAATAACATATTCATTATAAGCCTTAAGTTCATCATAAAAAACATCCCTATAATTCTTCACAATATTTATTAAGTCTTTTCTTTCTTTTTCAGAAGTACCTTTTCCAATTTGTATCATTCTAGGGTCTTGATCTAATCCAATATTTACTTCAATGTAATTACTAGGTTTTACTATCTCTTTTTTCTTTCTACATATGTCATGTCTATCAAATATCTGCTCTAAAGACATGAGTCCTCTAGGAATGGGGTTTTCTCTAGGCTCAAACCCTTATGTATATACATGCCCCTCTTCTTTCCAATCAACTTCAAATTCTGAAAACTCTTGCAAGTTGTTCATAATTCTCAAGATATGTTTGTCATCATTTAAGACATGCAAATGTTCGAAGTTATTTGGAATCGATGGCCTAAAAATTACTTCCATTTCACCATGACCATTCATTAACTCATATAATGGCTGAAACATTAAAGATGAAACTACTAACACATTTGCCCCAGTTCCTAACTTTGAATGTGCTCCATCAAAGTTCATCTTCCAAATGTCATCCACTCTTTCCTCATTAAACTTTTCCTTAATGGGTGCTAAAGGGTTGGACAATATTGCATAGTTTCCAAGACCCTCCATTTCATTAACTAGCTCATTCATAGGGTCTTTAGGGTCTTCTACATGGTACTTCTTTTCGTGTTCCCTATTAAGTCTTACACATATGTTCTCACAAGTTAAGATGGTAGCATAAGATAAATCCATTTGAAGGCTACCCCACAAACTTGCAGCCCACTTCCGAGACAAGAGCATACCCCATACATATGGAACATCAATGACAACAACATCCATCAATATTGTAATATCCAATTAGACTGGAAATGCACTTGAATATCTTTAATCAACCCATGGACCTTGATCTCTCTTGAATCCATGGCACAAACATTATGATAAGGTCTTGAGATCCTTAAGTTCAATTGCTCCATGAATTTATGAATCATGAAATTAGATGAGGCCCCAAATTCCAACATACAATTGTGAAGAAGAAGATCATTAACCAACAAAGAAATGGTGAAGGGATAATGACTTCCATTCCCCCTATTTTGGTACATACCTTGCAAGATGACAAGGGCATCTTCACATGGTTCCATGTATTTTTAAACACCTTTTTTCCTTGGGACATGTTATCACACAATATGTATTTGTTCAAAGCCCACAATAAGTAAGGGAGATTGGCATAACAAACAGGAAATCCTATCACTGTCACCTCAATAGGAAATCCCCTCTTTTATAAGTAGAATATAATCTACCCCAAGGGAGGCATCCTCAGTGACCTAAATGGATGGGTAGGCAAAGGTTAGGTAAAGAAAATACCCCCTCTCTCACTGGTCACCAAAGTTAACAAAGTCTACGTCTAAGAAAATGAGGCAAAGGAGTGCAATTTGTGTACCTTTCTGAAACAAGAACAACAAAACATATATATGGAAATTTCATGTACAAAAATTATATTAAAGCCTCCAAAGACGATAGACAATGCAATGATATGGTGGCTAAAGCAAAATTGTAGTAAATTATCAGTTTACAACAAAAATAAATGTTTTGTAACAACCACAAGAATTAGTTCTCATAATTGCAAGGAAATACCATGAAAACTTAGCATTTAGCAAGTGGATTATTTAGCAATTATCACAATCAATTTCTGAGTAAGTTAGATGTGAGTGAGGTTAGTGTATGCAGCAAATTAGCATGAGTTAGTATGGTTGTAGCAGTGATTTGCAACAGAAGCAAGTTATCTAGTGGATTAGCCAATGTTGGATTTGGAAAAGGTCATTAATAGCTTCAAGAGAATAGGGTTCAAGTGTTTGATCAACTTTCCAACAAGAGAGAAGAAAGAACTAGTGCCTTTTAGGGCTTATGGAGTCAATTATTTCAGCGCATTAACTTGGAGAAATAACAATGATTATACTTGTCTAAGAGATGAAAAGGTGGAATCTTGAGGAGTAACACCTTAAGTACTCAAGTACCAAGCCTTAAAGAGAAAATTCAACTAGGGTGTAGGCACTTATAGGCCCTAGTGATTTCTCCTCTTCTTAGACTTTGAAATTAAATTCTATGCAACAATAACTAGAAAAAACTTCTAAAGTGCTAGCACTTTAGGGCTCTAGAAGTTTGTCTAGACAAGATCTCCTTTGACAAAGATTAGAAAATAAAGAGCAAGAAAGAAGCACCTTATGTTTCTTACTCCTAGGGTTTCAAGAAAGCAATTTCATAATCTTATATATGAAAAAGTAAAAATACCATAAACATTTATCATTGAAATGAAAATTGCAGATTTACTTACTTCACCAAGAATAATCAAGCAATAAAACCCTAGATTGCCACAAGACTTAGCCAAAAATTGATCCAAGATGCATTCACAATACTCCAAGAGAAGTGTGCCTCAAAATTTCATCCAAGTAACCCTAAAAAGGGCGCCAATTTCAATCCCCTCTCTCATTGGGGAGAGTTATGATGAAAAAATGAATTTAGCTAGCCATATTTATATGGAAACTCCTGGCTCAATTACCCAACAATTGTGTCTTTTCACATTTTTGAGCCTACATGTCAATTTGCTCATTAAAATAAATTCTTTACACAATCACCCTAAAGAGGGTGATGTCATCCCTCCTAGGGTGACGTTAGGCCTCCTCAAGGAGACATTGAGCTGGAGAAGCATGGCACTGGGCCTCCAAAGACCCAGATCCTTGGCCACACGTGCCAACACCATATTAGAGGACCTCCTCTATCAAGTATCCATCAAACCCCAGCCCTAGGTGACATCATAGGCTAGGAAGGTGTCCTTTGCGCCTCCAAAGGCCAACGTCCAACTGGGAGGAGGTGGAAATCCATCCCAGGGTCGTGTCAGAGTGCCTCCAAAGACAATGTCCTCTTCCTTCATTTTGCAACTGGTCATCATGATCCTACCCCAAACATGGGTTCCCTGCATCCATCCCTGGGCTTCAAGCCCTTATGAAGGTCTGAATTAATCATCTCCACATGAATACCTATCCACCGAGCAAGGTCATGCAAAGAAAAATAGGTACGCCCTCCAAGGGTCCATGAGTCACAAGTATCATAACGAGTAAGCCACATATAATAATAAAACCACCTAAATATGTGCATCAAACCCCATTTTCAAACTAAACAAATGCTCAAATATGTTATACAATTTGTCAAATTTAGGTGTGGGATGGGTGTCAAGGATTTCTATTGGGTCAATCATTCCCCAGGTTCAAGGCGTTTCTCGAGAGAAACCCATCTAAGCCATATGTGAGTGTGAAGTGGAGTGGGTAATGTTAGCGTCAGAAGTCACTCCTGGATTGCTTGCAGGAGAAGAGCCCAACACCCATCAATTTTATGTCACGATTTGTTTAATTGGGTGATCGAATAGATAAGGACTCAAGAAGATACAGATTTAACTCAGGAAACCAGGCCTGGTATGTAGAAAGCAAGGGAGGTCTTGATCCAACTTCAGTCAGTAAATTGATTAAAGGGTGGTAGATGGAAGACTTGTGAGAAGGGTGAACAAGACTATCTTGGGAGACAGGCCTTCGGAAGCTTGAGGATGAAAGACTCAGAAGCCAAGATCCTCTTGGTCCGGAGCCTCAAGAAGCTGAAGGGTGACTCGACTGGATCCTCCAATTCCAAGTCGTTCAGCACTAAGAAAATCCCAGGAACCGATTAGAAACAATGCAACTGTGACAGTGATCCAACCTACATCATCCTATAACAGCTGCAACTCGACTGGATCCTCCAATTCCGAGCTGTTCTAACACGATAAACAAAGAGATGGAAAGAAGTTGACATCCATAAAGTAAGAAATCTCAAATGCCTTATACATTAACCAGAGCGACCGGCGCTTCATCAAAACTTTACAATCGGGAGCTTTGCTCAACCATCGATCCTTTCAAAAATGGCGAAAACCCCTACATATACTCAAAAACAACAACAGCAGCAAAAACAAGATGTTGCATTAAAGAATTGCGTCTGCATGTCTTCTGACAGCCTGCCTATGTAGACTCTGGATGATCGTGTGCCTATGAAAGACGCCATCAAATTTCAGATTGTCCTTCTATAGGTGAGTCGACGTCAATTAATCCTTTGCCGGACCTTCCTCTTTATGGCGGAGATGACGCTCAACCACCAGCAAAAACCGCCATAACTGCATTCTTGGGACTAGGGATGTCCTCGGTCAACTCTGCCTTCTGGGACGTGGAGGTCTCCTAATGGTGCCACCTGGATCAGTCGAACGGTCCTTCTTCGGGCGCTACTTCGATGGACTGTTGCGAGCGATCCCTATGGCGGATGTGGACGAGGGTGTGACGGGGGTTAAAGGCGTGAACACTGTGGAGGTGACGAAGAAGAAATGGGATTTGTGACATCAGCTGAGGAATGCCATGCGGTCTGAATAAGACAGAGGAGGAAGGAGCATGGAGTGCGGGAGTACAGGAGGAGGTGACTGGGAATGAGAGGGACACATGGCAGGAGACGAGAGGACGACGAGCTGAGGAGGTTCCATGTGGATGGAGAGAGGGAAGTTTGATAGATGACAAGGGAAAAGGGAGGTAGTAAGTGGAAAAAAGCTAGCAACGGGGAGGACGATACCAAAGGTGACACGTCA